>CAXIUT010000150.1:0-11250 GCA_964035545.1 Bugula neritina
CCCAACCCCACCAACCCCAACCCCAACCCCAACCCCAACCCCAACCCCAACCCCAACCCCAACCCCAACCCCAACCCCAACCCCAACCCCAACCCCAACCCCAACCCCAACCCCAACCCCGGTTTCATGTTATGCTATCATCAATCAAAATAAGTATTAATTAATATGTAAGTGATAAATAATAAATAATCAAGTTTATTATTCTTTGTTTTTTATATTTTTATGATATTAAGTATCTTTGAACCATTGATCGCATTTATTTAAAGCAAATTATTTTTAGTTTCTTACTAGTAATATATTAAATTTATTTGTCAAATAAAAACTACTTATTTAACTTATCTACTCAATCTTCATTTTTTTCCATGAATCTACTCGAAAATAACTATCAAAATGTAGAATCTATATTGATGGAGTCTCATTGTTTCTTGAATAAAGTAGTAAATTTTCATCAGGAAAAAATTATACATGAGATATCTCTTAAGGATTAATAATATTACAGTTAAAAGCAATATGCTAGCTCTATGTTCCAAAAATATATCCAACTATTCTGAGTTAACCATCTTTGGTTATCAAAATAACAAGATGTCCATAAAAAGAACACCATAGGAGTCCTTATAGTCCAACTGAATGATCACAACAAAAAGGGAAGGCATTAAATTATCTCTTTTTGTTCTTATTTTTGCTTTTGATGTGATCGAAGATATCGCTTAACTTCCAGAAGATAATATATCCTCCTTGGGTGCATTGTAAAATATGAGTACTTTACTCATTGATTGATATCGAAAGGGCAGGATCTGCCATATTTATGATAGGTTTAAGACAGTATATTATTTATTCTTGTTGGAGATCGACAAAATATATCAGTGAGTCTGATGTTAAAACGACACAGATATTTCTGTTGCCAAAAGCTTAGTGCTATGTTTCGAGAATCATGGTGACTGATTTGACATCTAGTTTTACTTGTGAAAATGAATATGGATTTTAAAGAGATACTATTTTCAGGCAGCCATCGTCAGTGCCAACTAGCAGTTTGAAGTGAGCTTATATATTTAATTTTGAGATAGATTATAGAGGAACACACAGAAATAAGAACAGTTTTAGGCAAGTAACAGTGCTGCTAAACTCTTTGATTGTTATTTTTTACTGTGAGCCATCTGATTTTCTAATTGTGTAGAGAATCAATTTGCTGGTGTTGAGTTAATTTTTAGCAAAGATGTAGAGATAGCGACTATTGAACTAACATCCTTCCATGCAGTGAGATTACTCATTTATTTTATGACATTTGAATGTGCTATGTTATTTATTTGGATTAAAGGGAGGTTCAGGTCTAAAAGGTTGTTTTGATATGTTTTCTTTGAGGGATTAGATGTCTTTGAAAGTGATGAATGTTTCTAGGTTTGGTTTGGCGGGTTCTGCTTCCATATCTTATATCTATACAATTATTATTGATATTTGTTAGTCTTTAGTTAAAATATTAAAAATATAGTATCATAGTATTCAATTATAGTTCTTTATTATTCTGTCCAGTGACCCGATGATCTCCTTTGACTGTTTTATATATCTCTCTATGTTGATATAAAAATACTTTTGGCTTCTTCTAGACCAGATAGATCAACTGAAAGACTTTTATCGCTGTAATGCATATCGATTTAGTCGAAGTGATTTTGGTGAATAATCAGGTCTTCTTTGAATTTTTAATCGCTCTAATTATTCTAATACTAAATATTTTGATATTCTAAGTGATTTTAGTGGTATTAAGGCTCATTGAAGAGGATAGGATTCGGTAAGTTTGGAGGTTAAAAATATGGTTATCTTTCTGAATTGGCATGTTTAAAGGGTTATATTTTGTATTAAATAATTTTTTAGTAAGGTCGATAGGTTGTTTCTTTTTATTTTCTTATATTTTGCTTTCTAATCTCATTATAAGGTCTGTTTTATCTTTCATACTAATATTTATTTTAAACCATTTTTTTATCAGCTGATTTAACTCGAAAAGTATTTAATCTTTTTTCCTAATCTTCACAATAGCATTTTTTATATCTTTATTTTTCTTTTTACTGATATCCACATTTATATTTCCTTTATTCATAATTTTCTATTTTTCTATATTAATTTCTCTTATTTTTTTAATTCAAATATTTTTCTGCTCTATCTCTATACTTACTCGGTGATACTAGATAGTTTAGGTTATTTTGGTGAGTATCAAGATATACTTTTTGTTTGATATCATCAAGAAATTAATTTTTTTTGGTTCGTCTAAGGATATTATATCCTTATTTTTGTACTGATTCTATTTGATTGTGTCTTTATAATCTTTTTCCTCGATATAAATTGATTTCAGGTATTTTTATAGAACTCATTTATTATAATTTTTGTTAATAAAATATATGAGTGAAGACGAAGGTTCTAAGATAGTTAAGAATTAATCAGGTCATAATGATTTTATTAAAGAAACTTAATTTAAATAAAATTCTGTTAAAGATGAATCTATCATAGTAAATGATCTTTGTCTCAACTCAAAATAACAAAAATAAAATATCTTTACATTCCTTAATAACTATCATCTTCTAGAGGAAACCTTTGCTATCAATCAACTCAAGTAATCTAATTTACTAAAAATAAAATTTTATAAAGAATCTACATACTATGGATAGTTGTATAATAATAAAAAACATGGATTAGGCATCATGGTTTATAAAAATGGTAGAATTTATTAAGGAACATGGTTCAATGATCAGAAAAAAGGGTATGGAACTTAGAAGTTTGCAAATAATTGTATCTATAAAGGAAATTATCTCTATGGAAAACCAAGTGGAACTGGTACGTATATTTGGGCTAATGAATAAAGATATGACGGGCAGTGGGTGAATGGGTTGAAACATGGTTCTGGGATGTGGAGAGGATATCAGGGAGATTCTTATAAAGGATAATGGACTAATGGCAAACCAGATGGATATGGAGTTCATACTTGGCCTAACGGAGATACATATTAAGGATAGTTTAAATAGTGTTTAAAACATGGAGAGGGACTGTAAAAGTTTGCTAATGGAGATATTTATAAAGGAAATTACATAAATGGTAAGCCTTCAGGTTATGGATAGTATTATTGGTTAAATGGTAGTTTTTTCAAAGGAAATTTTATTAATGGTCTTCGTGATGGCCATGGAATTTGGAAAAAGCATACAGGTAGTAGCGATAGATACGAGGGTAGTTATAAAAATGATAAGAAATGGGGATATGGAGTTTATTCATGGTTAAGCGGAAATATATATAAAGGTAATTATGAAGGAGATATAAGAAATGGGTATGGCGAGATGTACTGGACAAATGGAGGATATTATAAAGGAAAATGGTTTAATGGGATTCAACATGGATAGGGTATTTTTTGGATTATTTAGGATAGATTTATCTGCCTTAAGAGGGATTTAAAAAAGGAATCTTTCATAATAATGTTATCGTTTAAGTTAGAGAGGAGAGATTGGTTTAGAAAGTGAAAAGTAATATCAGAATAAAAACTGATAATTATATTAGAAGAAATAATAAAAAAAGTTTACTTCGGAATAAACATAATCATCGACCGAAGGGGAATAGTTAGGTTGAATTTGTAAGGAAAAAAACATTAAAGAAAGAAAGGAGAGTTATAAGTGAGGATCTACCTTTGGTCAAAATATTATAAAATCAAAGATATACCCAACAAAATCCAAAAATAGTTCATAATAATAATCAAGGAAGGCACTTTTTCAGTTCAAAAAACACTAATCTTCAAACTCGTCAAAGAATATATACTTAAATCAGCAGTGATAGTCAAAATAATAAGCATAACATGACGACTATCAGCAATAATAGTAGTTCTAAATAAAGATTGCTTCATTCTTCTTTTTATCTCTATAAATTGAATGCTAGGCATAATGCTTAAACAGCTAAGAATATTAAAAGAAAAGAAGGAGAAGTTTAAGGAAGGGCTTCTGTGCTTTTTATGGGCAAGTTATTTCCATAAAATAAATGAAAATAGCTTTTAAGAATGATAATTATTTGGTAGATAGTGATTATATATGTAAATAAATATCAAATCCAGGATTCGACATAATTGATTTATTGATCATTTTTGAAATATTGGCTAATGTTGAATTCGGAAGAAGACTTTGCTAGTTTTTATGATTTAATTTCTTCTACAGCCTCATTTTGATGATTTTGTTGAATATTTACATGGTTACTGCCTTCTTTTTATTTGGACCAGGCAATTCTGAGCATTTTTCCTAGTTCTCTGATGAGTCCTTCTCGATCTTAAAAATCAATGATGTTGATAAACTTGGCAATACTGCTATTATCTAATCTCTTTTTAGAGTTACAAGCAGATAAAATTTCTTTTATTTTTATTTTTATGTGGTCTTCAAAGATGACTTCTGTGAGTGATTCTGTTGAAGTTTAAGGATAGTATTTATTGATGAGTTTTAATTTATTGACTATGGTTACAACTTATGAAAAGACATAAGGTCCAAATCTTTTGAGATATTGGATGTATTCTGATCTTATTTTAGCACGATTGAAGTATGAACTTTTGTATTAAAGAGCTGCTTCTTATTTTAAAAATTATAGAAGCATTAGTCTGTGATTTCTGTCTCCAAGGCAGGTAAGTTTGCTTTTATTATTTAGTTTTTTAGAAAGAATCTTCCATTGATCAACAAGTTCAAGAGTGAGATCTAGACCAAGTTAGTTCAAAGATTCTTTAACTAAAGAATCAACATTTCTCCTGCAGGAGTCAGTTTCACATGGGAACAACTATTTAAGTTGTTCCAGATTGATAGAAGTCATTGCTTAATAGTTGTTTTAATATATTTATAGTCAAAAAGTATGACATAAAGATTAATATATGAAGTTTTAGCTTTTGAAAAGACTACTTTTAAGAGTGCTGATTGTCTTAAATTGATTTAGTTATAAAAGAGAAGCAATCATATTTTGAAAGATTTGCGAAGAAGAGTCTCGTAGTTTACAAATTGATTTTCTGATGAATACTGGTATAATTGAAAATAGCAATAAAACCCTTTCTCGGAAATTCTGTTTGATAAATATCATCAAAAAGGAATAAAAACTTTTCAAAAACAATATCATGACTTTTATTTATCGAAACTATGATTAAAACCATCTTTATTCATTTAAAAATTATTCAATAAAACTTATTGATTTTTTTGTCAAAAAAAGGGGTTGGGGTTGGGGTTGGGGTTGGGGTTGGGGTTGGGGTTGGGGGTTGGGGTTGGGGTTGGGGTTGGGGTTGGGTCAGAATTTTATTTTAAAAATAAAGTGTGAGATATCAATATTTTATCTTATTTTTCGGATTGCATTAGTCTCAAAATAACTGAAGACATGATCTATAAGAGGTTGTGATTTCTTTAATGATAGTGCGCGTTTTAAAATAATGTTATAGTGAATTATTATCAGATTATTAAAATTATTAAAGGGTTTAGATAAGTTTTTAAACTAATTATGAATGAGAAAAAACAGAAATAAATGTAAAAATCTTCATAATACGATAGAATAGTTATTCTTATTTTGATAATAAATATTACACTTCAAAATTGTTCTTAAAACGAATCGAGTCTTATTGGAATTGTAGCAGAAGAAATAGAATGTTGCTGAAAGTTATTTGATAGATTATTAATATATTTTGTTTAAAAGAATTTAAAGTTAAGATTTGAAACTCTTCAAAATGTAAATATAAAGCAAATAATAATCAATAAAGCAAATCAAAAAGTATCAAATAAAATATGATATCAATTGGTAAGGTTTCTAAGCTATCTTTTGGGCTTTATTTTAATGCATTTTTAATTCCAGTTTATTACCATTCTTGAAAGGAGGTGTTCTTTTTTTTCTTATAGATTTATTTTATTTAATTCGAGAGGAGGACACTTAGCAGTGTCTATCAACGAAATATGATAGTTTTTGTTACTGTGATGACTTTTTTTACTTCTATTTTTTTGTTTTTATTGTCTATGAGAATGTTATCTTTTTATTTTCTTTGATAATTTTTCAGGCTTTTCAATAAGTTTTCGGTGATTAAGATGTTTATGAACAGTTATGTTACTTGATTCTGATGATTTCGAATTCATCAGAGGTATTTTTGGTTTGTTTAAGATTCTTTCTCTTCTTTTTGAATTACTTATAACTTTTTTTTCTTATTCTTTGAGTTATTAATGTTAAATAGTCGAAATAACTGGTTATTTATTATCAGAAAACTTGTTTTCTTAGGGAATTTATTGTTTTGAGACCTTTTATTAAGTAATAATTGAATTTTAAAACTTTAGAAGGCTTGTTCTTAATGCTTTTGATATTTCTAAATAGATAAAGATAAACCTGTTATAATAGGATTTGTATTATGCTGTGACTTTGAAATGTCGACTAGTAAGAATTGAGAATCAGAGATGTAGTATGGCTGAAAGTAGGAAATCATGTTCTTTTACTTTAAATTATTATAAAGTTGATAAATTAAAAACTGGTAATAAACTAATAAATATGGAAATACCTTTATGTTCATGATTAAATTGTTGATTCTTTCTACAAAGGAATAAACAATACTCAATCAAAGTTTATTTTTTACAAGATGCTTCATATTATTGATAAACAGGTTTTGTTATATTCTTTGTATTTTTTTTAAAAAAAAGCTAATAAGGTTGAATTAAAATTAAACATTGATATACTACATTGAAGTTCATTGAAAAATAACTATTTTTCATTGATTTTAAAAAAGTTTTTATATGAATTCTTAAAGTTAAATTAAAAACGAATTAACAATCAAATATAGAAATTAATATTAATATTCTTGTTTCTTGTGACTTTTTTGAAATATATTATACCAAATCAAACTTATTTTAAAAAAAACGTGAAGATTATGATAATTATTGAAAGTAATATATCAAAACACAAATGAAATTCTTTAAATCAACATATAAACTGATAAAATTTTAAAATAAAGAAGATAAATAACATAATATCTTGTTCATTAGGGTTTGAATAAATGATATTTGAAGAAATGATTTTTTTTTTTGAAAGTTTAAAAAGTTCCACAAAATATTACTAAAATCCAAATATATCATGCACTTTAAAGCAAAATATAAGTTTGTACTCATTATAAAGAACAAATATTTCAATTGACAATTCGAAAATTATTGTTTTAGATCTAGTGATCATGTCATCATTATTTTTAATAATTTTAAAATGATATTAATAAACTATGGCCCAGAGTCTTACTGATTTTATAATTTTTAAAAGTTAAATTATATATTAGAAAATTGAATATCAACAGCAATTTGTTTTTTATTTATGATTTATTTTATTGGCTCCCAGTTTAACTTTGGTATCTTTTTGATCTTTCTTGTTCTTTTAACCTTCATCGTCACCTTTTTCTTCATTTAAATCTTCCTAAATTATCTATTTTTCATGCTTTATGAATGATTTATTCTGCCTTAATGAAAAATTAGCTCCATCAAGGGACTTCTACTTACAAATCTCAACTACATTATTGAATAACTCCTATAAATTTTATCCTGTCTTGGCACTTACCTCAAAATATATAACTCCTAACTTTTTAGCCTTTTCTTTTCCTTCTTACTATGTTATTTCTCTCGCATCATCTAAATCAATTTTATTCCCAATCAGTAAAGTAAATCCTTATCCAGTTTTATTTTAGTTATACATGTGAAGCCAGCTTTCTGCACAGCTTAGAGATGCTCTGCTGGTGACATCGTAGACAATCAATGCGCAATGAGCATCTTTAAGATATCCTGGAATAAGTGCTTTGAATCTTTATTGACCAGCTGTATCCCAGAGTTGCAGTCTGTAATTTTTAGATTTATATGCGATATTTTTGGCCAGGAAATCGATGCCAACAGTAGCCTGACTATTGATTGAGGTACATGAGATGTTTACTCAAAGGTATCATTCACATATTTTTCAATGATGCTTGATTTGCCAACATTTTGATTGCCAAGAAGGACTATCTTGATACGTGTTTTAGCTGTTGCTGTACTGTAAGAATTATTCATTTTTTATCAATTGATATAAACTTTCAGAAATCAAAATCAATAATAATATTGAAAAAAACTTAAAACTAAAGGAATAATATATTTTTATTTGAATGTTCTTTATTTCAATATCTAATGATAATATAATTTTCTATAAAATCTTTTTTTTTTGATATTCGAATCGATTAGTATAATATTCTAAAATCTAATCATAGAATAATGACTGAAGAAGTCTAAATGGTTAAATATATCAATTTGGCACGTCAGCTTCCATCATACTATGTGAATCTTATCGACAGACAACTACAAACCTTTGTTAATGATAAAGAAATACCTATCAATTAAGACATGATATACTAAACTAATGAAGGAGTTAAAGCTTGGAAAGAGGCTAAACATTTTATGCAAAAACAAGCTACATTACCTGCTTTCTAAATGCATTAAGGATTGAATACTTCAGCTAGAAATCATGTGACAGATCTTGCGAAGAATAATCTTTTTGGGCATATTGGCACTGACAAATCTTCATTTAGTGATAGAATTTTGAAAGTATGTAAAAAAGGACAAGGAGCCATGGCTTAAATCATTGGAGCTGATTTCTATTTGGATAAAAGAAACTATGCAGAAATGACTATCCTAGGATTAATCATTGATGATGGAGTGGAAGATAGGGGACACAGAAAAACATTGTTTAATCCTCTGTATAGATATATAGGTTGTCAATCTGCAGTTCAAAATGATAAAATTATCACTGTTTTTAATTTGACAGAAAATAAACTTCAAATCAGAGGTGCTCATTCGAATTTAAATTAGGGATCGCAGGCGAGTAGTTCTCCTTCTGGTTGTTTTAATCAGGCTAAAAGTGCCTATAAACCAGAAAAAGATATGGTTAGGACTGATATTTCAAAAAATGTGAAAAATCAATATAATAGAGAGCCTAAGAATAATGGAATATTTAGTGAGTTATAGAGCAATATTCCTTCAAAGGGTTCAGTTTTGAATCCTGGTCAGATGAGTGAGCGCAAGGGTAAGAAGATAAGTGAGAAGAAGGAGAATATCAAGGTGTATCATGATGAGGGGTCTAAGATGACTGAGAGTATACTCAGATATATTATTCTGATGGTACTATGTAGTAGAACATCTAGAAGCATACAATCTATTCTTGATGATGATCATAATTTCTAAAGATTTATTTTTTTAATTATAAATTATGGGGTTGGGGTGGGGTTGGGGTTGGGGTTGGGGTTGGGGTTGGGGTTGGGGTTGGGGTTGGGGTTGGGGTTGGGCTATTTGTGATTGAGGATCACTGTTTCGAGAATAATACTGTTACTAAATACCGGAAGGGTAATTTTTTGGGGAAGGGAGGATTTGCTCGATGCTATTAACTTATTTCATAATAAACTAAATAAATCTATGCTGTTAAAATTATACAAAAATCAAGTCTAGTAAAACAAAGATCAAAACAAAAGGTATCTCTTCTAATATTTAGCTGATGAGTGAGATTAAAATTCATTAAAGTCTCAATAATAAAAACGTGGTTAAATTTTTACATAATTTCTAAGACAACATCAACGTTTATATTGTACTTGAACTTTGCACTAATAAGGTATTTCATAATTTATTTAGACTTTAAATGATATGATCAAGAGGAAGAGACGATTTAGTTAATCTGAAGCTAAGTATTTCATGCTGCAGGTATTGGATGCTTTGTAGTATTTGCATGGTCAGAAGATAGTGCATCGAGATCTTAAGTTGGGCAATATGTTTTTAGGTGATAATATGTGTGTTAAGTTGGGTGATTTTGGATTGGCTACTAAAATTGATTTTTATGGATAGAAAAAGAAAACTATCTGTGGGACGCCTAACTATATCGCTCCTTAAATTTTATAATCGAAAGGACATAGTTATTAAGTTGATATTTGGAGTTTTGGAGTTATTATCTTCACTTTGGTATATGGAAGACCTCCATTCGAGTCGAAATAGGTCAAAGATACCTACAAAAAGATAAAATAATGTTCTTTTTCGTTTCCTGATCAAGTGAATACATCGACTAGTTTGAAGAATCTAGTATCTAGTATTTTACAGAAAGATCCTCATAAGAGACCTACTCTAAGATAGCTAAAAAGTTTTGATTTCTTTACTGAAGTGAATTTGGTGAGACAGCCATCGATATCTTTCACTACTCAGCGATCGATGTCAGCCAACAAAGATGAACGATAGTTGTACATTTATATTTATTTAGAAGCGATAATGGTAAACTATATACCAATAATTAATTTGTATTTGTTATTTTATTCAGGGAACTAGTCGAGATATGTGCCAGAAGAGTCAGGATAAGTTTTTAGCGACTGAAAGAGCCAGTTCTGTCAATAGATCTACCACTCAAAATAAAGATATTGGTCGTGCTAGAAGTCAAAGAGTGTTAAAGGATAGTTGCAAAAGTAATTATGAAAAAACACCCAGAAAGATGGGATATTAGAATGATACAAATATAACAGTTAAAAAATGGATAGATTATTCTTCTAAGTATGGAATAGGATATGCTCTCAGTAATAATATGATTGGAGTATACTTCAATGACTCAACTAAAATGCTTACCTTCACTTAATAGTTTTTCTACTATATCTAAAGGATAGATAAAGAAGATATCATCAAAAAGTATCCGTTTAAAGACCATCCTTTTGAGTTGAAGAAAAAGGTGAGTCTTTTCAATCATTTCAAAGGATACCTGCAAACTGAAGGATAAAACAAACTAGCATACCGAGGTAGAGATTTCGACTAAAAGAAATTGATCTATGTGAGAAGATGGTTCAGATCAAAGCATGCTGTAATATTCAGGTTGAATAACAAATCAGTTCAGGTTATATTTATTGATCAGAGCGAGTTGTTGATAAATTCAATAAGCAAGCAGCTGTTGTACACGAACAAGTACAAGTAGAAGAATGAGTATGGTTTATCTGAGATAATGCAGAGTGATAATCGGGAGTTAATTAAGAGGTATTATTGATGGTATGTAGATTTGAGTATACGAAGGAAGTGTTGAATTAGATGGCAAGTAATATATAGAGTAAGAAGTCAGCTAATTGATATGGTTTTAATAAATTATTGATGATAGTTGATTCTATTGGTTTAATTATTCTTTATATCTATTGTAAAATGGGGTTGGGGTTGGGGTTGGGGTTGGGGTTGGGGTTGGGGTTGGGGTTGGGGTTGGGGTTGGGGTTGGGGTTGGGGG
>CAXIUT010000151.1:0-33652 GCA_964035545.1 Bugula neritina
CCCAACCCCAACCCCAACCCCAACCCCAACCCCAACCCCAACCCAACCCCAACCCCAACCCCAACCCCAACCCCAACCCCAACCCCTAAACTATTATTTCCTATTTATATTTTATATCAAATAGAACTTATGTATTGGATGAAGAATATAAATATCAAAATAAATAATTTAGTTTAATTTAGTTTAACAATGATATTTTACAATTTTAATTAAAAATCGAAGTCCTTTGTAATAATACTAACTTCTATATTATGTCAATCAGCTTAAAAGAATTCAGTGAGTTTTTCATTGATTTCGTTAACATCAACTTCATCCCTCTTCTACATACCAACAGTCATCTTCATTAAAAGAGTCTTGAACATTGGAAACAACTAACTCCACTCATTCGAGATATATAAAACATCAAACTTTGGAAATTAGATAGCTTTATCAAAAATATAAACCCTAAACATTCACAGGTCTAGACGAGTAGTTCGAACTAGTTGAAAAAAGAAGAAAAAAATAGACCTAGTGTGAGTAGTGTTAGCTCCTATGAGAGTTTTTTCTAGAAAAAAGATGCTTTTCGAGCCACCTTTCCTCATAAAGAACAATTCAAAACTAATACAAACTTTAAAAGTAGTAGTAAAGAACATTCATAACCTAGAAATAAATCATTTAAATATACAACTTCTAGCGATGATTTTTAAAATAAACTATCTTTCGATGGTAAGTTATGTAGGGAAAAAAGCGAAGGCTATGAATACTAGAATGGATTTGATAAATTAGTGCATTCTTTTCGTAAACTTTTTTCTAACTTTTAAACTAATCATAAAAAACTTTTGAAAGAAGATCAAAACGTAAAAGAAAACGTCAAAGTTGAACTGGCTCAAAATTGATTTTGATTATTTTTTGAACTATTATGTATCTATTCATTTTATAGGATAATCAATAATCATCTTACTAAATGATTTGTTTGGCTCCGAAGATAGAGTAGTTTAGTATTATTCCATTTTATGTAGCTACAATAAGGTTTTTATCAGGAGAAATTATCATCTTAGTGATAGGTCCATAAGACTAATTCTTTACTAGTCTTATTTTCTAATCGTTGAGATCGAAGTAAGAAAGATAGTTTTCATCATTTGCATAAAATAGAAGTTTCTAATTTGTTTATTCAATCAAACATTAGCAAATTGAGTTTATACAGGAACCTGTTAATTAGTATTTTTTGACTATTTTACCATTATTTAGCATACATTCATAGACCTAGCTAGCTGCTCCGCATACTCTGACGACTAGTTCATTGACAAAAGATATATTCTTTAAGAAATTTGAAATATAAAAAGACTTTTTTAATTAAAACTTATCCATGTTCCAGATAGCAAAAGACCCATCTTAACAACAAGAAACTAGCATATTTATATTAAAGGGATTGACCTTGATATCATGCACTGGATGCGAATGAAAGGCCAGAGAACCTATGATAAGTCCAAATGCTTTATTTTAGAGGATATTCCAAAGCCTGATTGTACCATTACTTCCTCCACATATTATTCTAAGTTAAAATAAAAGTACTTAGTTGAATTTTAGTCTGAAGTAATCACATTAACCTTTCCTAAACTGGTATTTTATATTTTATGAGTTAGTTTACCATTTTTAGGTGAAAAAAATCTAATAGTATTATCGCTCCAGCCACTAATGATATGTCTGCCTGTTTTAGGCAAAAATAAGGAAAGACAAGTGATTTTAGGTACAGTTATTTTAATGATTGGGTGGAGTGATTAAGTTTTCCATATGACTATGTTGCTTCCAGAACAGGTGCCGAATATATCATGAAAATCATTGACTATCGCTATATCATTGATTTTAGTCGAGTGACAGCTATAGATCAATTCTATATTGCAAGTTTTAGCATTGAAACGATAAATGACGGCTTTATTAGTTGCTAGATAAGCTGTTTATTAATCAAAATTTGAAAAGCTGACAACTTATTAGTCTTAAAGTTTAATTTATTTGATAAGATTCATTTACTTTATTTCTATTAGGGCAATTAATCCTTGATTTCCACTGATAGCTAAATATCCAGGTTCCATATATTTTATATTTATTATTCCTTTAGTAATAACTCTTTTTCTCGGTCCAATTCTAACTTATTTGTCTATCTAAAAAAGTTATTACATTGAGTCATGCTAATTTATGCAATATCTCCATTTTTAGAACATCCATAAATATATTTATCATCAGAACTAAAGACAAAGTTATTGAATTATCGAACTTTACTTGTTTTTACTAAAACTTATTCAACCTAAACAAAATATTAATACTTATTGATATTATTGTTAGATTTTATAGCAAAGAGCCTTATTTTAGCACAAAACAACGAATAAGTTAGGATCATTATTAGAAAATTTGATAGATTTTATTTTACCACTCTTTTTTTTGAAAGTTTTAGAAAAATAAACTCGAGTGCCTATCGAAGACTGATTGTTAACTTCAATCAAATTAAGCTATTCACTACATAATCATAATTATACACATCTTCTGACGAACTTCCTATGGAACAAATAAATTATCCATCTGAAGAAACTGATATTAATTTAATTTGTGTTTTTTGGTAGTTAAAAATAAGAGGTTTATCTCGATTATTGAAATCTATTAAATAAGAAGATATTAGTTGTCCTGTACTAGCACTTTCTCCGAGACAAATTAGATTATCTTTGACGTCAATGGCTGTTATGGTGTATTTACACTAGAAGACGGTGGTTGACTTGATTCCGTCAAAGAGTTGGAGTGAGTTGGCAACAGGTAAGAGGATAGTTGATTCTACTAGATGAGAGGAGTTGATGACAGAGTTGGGGAGGTTATCTACTTGAAATAAATAGGTACATGAGAATCCTCTGAGAGAATCAAGTTTACAATTTTTCATTATATTGATAAATATAGTTATGTAAAAAGTATGATTTTTGATAAAATGATTATGATAGTTTAGAGTTGTTTAAAAGAATAAATAAAATATCAAACTCTTTTTTAATATTGTTATATATCTTAGTTCTATGCACAACTAGCTGCAACAACAGTTCTTGAATAGCATTGAGAACATCTAGAACGTTCCTCCTGATAGGGCAAAAGAAGTTTTGACTAACATCAGAAATCTATACGAACAGTTCACTGATTAAAAAGCATTGAGCTTTTGTCTTTTCAAAATGGCAGAGCATATTATGAGACTTAAAGCTATCAGATAAGAAAACCAATGGTTGTTAGAACAATTTATCTAAGATGTAATTGCTAAATCAGCAAGTAGCTAATTTACTATCGGAACAGAAGCATTGAAAATCATTTTTGATGGCACCAGTTAGTACTACAAACATAATTGTCTTGATCCCTCTTTGAAGTTTCCTCTTGGGCATAAAAGAAAACTTAACTGGTATGAACCTGAAGTTGGATAAAACGTTGATGTGGTTAAGCCATACATCACTTCAACTAGCTTTTGTTCATGGACTCGAGGGACTCTTGTAGCCAAAGAAAACAAAAAATATACTGTCAAGTATGATAATACATAAACTACTGCAACATATAAGGATATCCCCTTTTTTGATAAGTTAGGATCAAGAACTTAGGATTATGATTGGAGAATGAATTTGGATGTCGGATCGACTTTAGATGCATATAATAGAGTATGGTATTCAAGTACAGTAGTTGAGACAGGCATATAAAATGGCTCGAAAAGAGTTAGAGTTACTTTTAGAAGATTTTCTTAGAATGGAAAAAAGGTTGATTCTCTTGGACAGAGGTTTGATGGACTCGGAGTTAATGAAGACTAGTGGATGGATGTACTATCATATCGAATTCAAAGATAAGGCAAAATGGCTAAATAGATGTGTTATTATTCTCATTCAGCTGATTAGATTCCTCTTGACGATACTTATGACTTGTTATTTTAGAAATAATATAAGTAGGCTCCATTTTGGGGCATAATGAGGTGTTCATATACTAGATCAACTACTTTTTTGCATTTCTTTGAAAAGTTATGCGAAGTGAATGGATATGAGATCTTTATTAACATGATGAAAAAGAGTGAAACTCCTATCGACAATGTGATAACTATGATGGTTATATTTGCTCATACCTGTTATGCTGTACCAAGAATGGGAGTTCAAAGATATTTGCCAACAGTCTTCAACCAATCCTTGGAGTATTTAAAAGAAAATTTTAAAAACTTTAATTATTATAGACTAGATTCTTTAGCTTTTTTGATTAATCAAGTTGGAAATAGGCTTTTTTCACTTGGAAGAAGACATATCTACCTCAACGAAATAAGAAAATTTATATCTTTAGAATTTCTTAAGTTGAATTTATAGAAAAATTTAATAGCAATAAAATTTCTATTAGAGCTGATAAAACCTCAAAGACAATACTAAACTGAATAGTAAAAGCAAGAACTTAATAACTACTTCTTGGATAATCAGATATTCTATAAGATAATAAACAATAACTCCCATGAACAGTTATTTTCTCGTTCAACTGACCTTTTGAAATATATGATGGATTAAAAATTGATAGGATGGAACTAAATTGAGCATATTTGGAATGTCATTCCTCATAGTGACCTGAGAGGAAGATCTACTATTGAAAAACTATTGGCTGATATCTCTAAAAATTTCAAGCCATAATATAGCTAAAAACTCATTGATATTATACTCAATATTAGAGAAACAGATCTGACAATAGATAAAGTTAATCTTTTAAGAACTTTGAAGGATTGCGATATAAACAGTCAGTACAAAGAGAAAATTTTATATTTTCTTTGGGATCTTTTGACAGTTAAATCGACTAATATCAAACAAAATGTAGAAGAATAGATAGAGAGTGTATATCGAGGATTTATTACAACTGTTAAGCAAAGTGATCTCAAGCTATCAGTGGTCAGAGCTATGATTAAAAGATTGAAAGAAATAATGATCGTGAGGAGATAAGTAGTTCTATTAAGGTAGTTTATATTAAGTTATCCTTCTAAACTTGAAGAAAATGCTATTCATGAATAAGGAGATAATCCTCAAACAATAAAATAAGTGATTAATTTCCTTAAAACAGAAAATATCTATGAAACTGTCATAAGATTGCTTTCAGCTGCTAAAATTCGAGACAAGATCGAAACAGTTCTTGAGTTTCTTGAGTTTTTATTCAATAATGATTCTGATGATATAGGTTAGATAGTAAAAAATGTGTATTAGATTCTTGGTCCTTAAGATGTATTTTTGATATGGGCTAAAAATATTTCATATAGAGCTTTGAATTTCTTTATTGATATGTTCTAAAATCCTAAAAACATGTAAAAGTTTAACAAAATAACATCAACTGGGTTGGAATCAGTCAAAACTATTCTTCTAGATATAAACTTCTATAAAAGTAATATAAGAGTTTTAAAGAAGAAGAAAACTATAACTCAAGTGGCTGGTCCAGTTAATGCAGATGGTAAAGGTCCAGTGAATGCTGGTACTTCAACATCAGGAAGTGGAAGTTATTCAGTTCTTCCTCAAAAATAATAAACTCTAACATTTATTTATGTGCTAAAATCGCCTTTCTAGTGTATCGGTATGAGTTTCCTCTTGAGTTTACTTCAACAGATAAGTTCTAATAGTGTATATAACTAAGTAATAAAGTTGATAATTCAATTTATAGTGAATCTTGATGAGAAAATTTCTGATCAATTACAGAAATTTATGTAAGATTTTTTATCAAGAATATTTAAAAATATGTTAGAAATAGTAAATGCTAATGTTTTTAATGATAGTGTTAAATTACAACTAGAAATATACTTGAATCTTATCCAAGAACTATTTTGCTAGACTTAAAAAAATGGACTTGGCAATATTGTACCTCATTTTTCAAAGATGTAAGGCGAGATATTAAAATTCAAAATATAAAATCAGATAACTAACTCTACATTGCATAAAAAGGACCCATTTATTCTTTATATTAATGAGAATTAGACTCTTTGGAGTTTTAAAAGAATGCTTTCTAAGATATACTAACTACCTGCCTAAAAGATCGATGTAATAAAATATGTATATCCTATATAAGATACAAATAGTGGGAAGTCATTGAGTGATCTTTTCTTTTTTAATGATGAAGGAGTTAAAATACAGAAGAGAGAAGTTAAAGAAATACCAAGATACTAGCTATTGAGTGAAGATAATTTGTCATTATCTAATAGATTTGATAAAATAGTATAAAGTTGGTTTCATAATTATAAAAATTAGCAGGGATTATTGACTTTAGTTGATCTTTTAAGATTGGGATCATAGAATTGGAAAGGATCTATCATGAAATAAAAAGATAAATTATAAAATATTATTTAAAAACATGATATTGACAAAAAAGGAGGATTATTTGTTCACTAGTTCAAGTAATATTTTATCAAATCTTCAATTTAGAATAATCCGATGGTTTGGCGTCTTTTGAATTTATCTGGATACAAAAATAATCTAAAACATGCTGATGAACTTGAAGCTGTTGTTAATTAAAATGCTTTTCCAAGAAAAATATTATCTAATAAATTTGTTTTTCAAACTATTTTCGCTATTCTTTCGAATTAATTATTTCAACCTCTTCATCTGAGCTTTTATAAATTTTTAACCATGCTATAAACTGATTACGAGCTTTGTAATTAAATAAAAGGAAATATCAGATAATTCTTTGATAGCTAAAAGTCAATGTATAGACTATCATATGGACTATAGACTCTTCTGAATGAACTAGAACATAATAATCAACTGTTTAAATAATTTTATGAGCATCATGGACACTAAGCAGTAGCTAATAAGTTGACAGCTATCTTTGAAAAGAACTAATCAGTCTATAAATACGAACAATTTGTGAGAGTGATTGTGATACCAAATTTGTTGAAGATTCTAAGTGAGTATGTTTATCCTTTGATTTCTTAAAATAAGTATATTAGATTTTTGAAGAAAGTTAAAATCAATTTATCTGATACTTCTGATATAATAAAAAAATTTGAGAAAGAAGAATATTATGCAGAAGAACAGAAATAAAAAAGAGCTATTTTGTTATAGAAAAATTAAAGTCTCAATTTCGAGGAGTTACATAAACTTTGTTACAAGATATTTGATAATTTGATAGTTAATTATGAAAAGGAGTTTTTGGTAAAAATTACTAATGAAATAGTTAAAATTTATGGATATTTATCAGTTACTTATGCGAACTTTAGACCTCAAGACCTCTTTAAAGGAAGTAATTCATAATCTTTAAATATTAGAAGATCATGCCATGCTTTAATCTACATCTATATTCTTCAACATAAAGAACAAGGGTTCTAATTACTTAAACAACTTATTCAAAATGCTCCAGAATAAATGAAAACTATATCAAATACTTATTATTAACTAGTGGGCCTAGTTCTTTAGAAGGTGATGGAGTATGATCCTGATAATCCTTAAAATGAGGATTATTTTAGACAGTTAGCTATCAGTTTAATCGAATCATTCTTGAAATCTCCTAATTAAGCAAGAGGAACTGTTTTTTCTAACAAAATTATCAATGGAATATTAAATGTTCTTTTGATTATAGTACAAAAAAAACCTCAAATAGCTGAAAGTTTAGGTTGCTATAAATAAATTTTAATTAGAAAAGGTCTTTTTGCTTTTAATATCAAAGAAAGAGTTAATCAGGTTGCTGTAGAACCTTAATTACTTGTTTCATCAACTCAACCAATGCATTTTGATGACTATGTTAAATGTAAAACTGAATAGAATAGAAAGATTTTGATGGAAATAATATATTGTCTTTATAAAAATAGTAAAGAAAACAACAATAGTTTCTTTTAGGAGTTTATTATTCCAGTGTTTGATGAGATAGTTGATACTTCTAAGAAGAATAGTGGAAAGACTATGCATGTAGGTTTGACTAATCTTGGAAGTACTTGCTATATGAACTCAATGCTTCAAGTTCTCAACTCTATTGATATCTTTAGAAACGCTATCATGATGACTAATGTTTAAAATCCATTTATTCATGAGTTAAAAGCCTTATTCGCTTATTTGTTCTTCTCAGAAAGAATTGATTATACTCCTAAAAACCTTTTGAATTCTTTTGTTCCTCCAATCAATCCTGGGATACAGCAAGACACCACATAATTTCTTAACTATCTCTTTGAACAAGTCTAACAATCACTAAAAAGCACTCCATATAAAAATATTCTGCCTTAATTATTCCAAGGAAACCAAGTAGCTCAGATGATATGTCATACATGTGGCGCTAAGCGTGAAAGGATATAATAATTTTTCACTTACAGTGTTGAGATCGAGGGAAAGTATGATCTTCATTCCGCTTTGGAAGGAATGCATGCAGGAGAGTTGATAAGTGACTGTTTATGTGATAGCTGTGGTAATCGTTCTGATACAACTAAAAGAAATGTTCTAAATGTGGTTCCTAATTTCTTTTTTGTTCATTTGAAAAGGATAGTCTTTAACTATGATATGTTTATGAACACTAAAATACATACAAGACTTTTTTTCCCAGATTCACTTAACTTCGAACCATACACTAAATAAGGATTAGAACTGAGAGAAAAACTTGGAGTTTAATATTTGAAATCATTGAAAGATAACTAGTAAGAGACTAAAAAATTTAAGAACAGGCTCTACATGGTCATCCTAAGGAATATTATCAATTAAAATTAACAGGAATTATAGTTCATTCTGGAACTCCAGATGTTGGTCATTATTATGCTATCTTAAAAAAAGGATCTAATTGGGTTAAGTTTGATGATTCTAGAGTGACTACTTTTTCTCAGATGCAATTCGATGATGAGTGTTATGGAGGTTCATGGGTGGCTGACGAATGGGGAGGTCCAGGATCAAGTAAAAATGCTTATGTATTGATCTATGAGAAATAATTCAAGAAAGATATTAAATTGGAAATAGCTAAAGAAAATGATATGGTTGAACAGCAAATAGTTCCTTATCAGGAGTTTAACAAGACATTTAATACAGTTGAGTGGTATAAAGATGTATGGCTTGATAATCATTCATTGATGCTTGAACAGCAATTGATATCTGAGTCCTATACTAAGGAGTTTTTGAGTTTTGTATGTAAGATGATTGAGTTGATATCATCAGATGCGACTATAGATTTGATATCTGAAATATTTTATAAGATATCTTCTCTTTCTGGTTAAGTTGGTAGTTTACCTGAAATATTCTAGAAGAATCTTCACTTGATAAGGATGGATATGTTTAAAAAATATGTTTTAGCTGATCCTAAAAAGACATTTAATCTTCTCTTCCACTATCAATTTAAAGTCAGAGATTTTGCTAGTTTCTATATTGAACGTATCATTATGCATTACTATATAAATGGAAATGAAGAGGAGAAAGGAGAAGTGATGAAATTTATTCAAGATTATTTACATATTCTTCATGCTGATGCAGCTAAAAATTGGTTAAGAATTGATGGATACTTTAAGATGTTTGATCGATTGTTTCAGACTTCTCTATTGAAGGCAGAATGCTATCCTATTTATGTATTTTTTTGGCAGAACGATATTCTAACATATTTTCTTGACTTTATCTTGGAGAAAAGTTCTCCTTTAAATCCTCAGAAGAAGTATTCTTTGGGAACTAAGTCTAATCCTGTTAACTTTGCTGCTGGTTTAAATATCATTAAGATGTTTATTTTACATGTAATTATCTTATTATTTAGTCTTATGGAATGATAGGATATAATTATGAACTTCCACCTATAGATCCCAAATATCTATTTCACTTAACTGACAATGCTTTACTTTGTTTAAGTAGTATGACTTTCTATTAAAAAATGATAAAATAAAATCAAAATGCTTAGGCTATTTCTTTCATTATTGAAAGGTTATCTATTAGAAATTTACCATTTTCTTAAAGTATTTCAAGAGTATTCCTGAAGATAATTACTTAAAATACTGATGCATCTGACTAGCAGGATACAGTCTTACTTTGTATCAATAAATTTTTGAAAATAACTGATTAGTATTTTATTAAAAGAGCATAATAAGTACTTGGAACTCCTGCACCTTTTATTTACCTCAAAAATATATTAACTTCGATAGATGAAGAAAAATATGTTTATCCATCAACTCTTTAAAACATTTTTCCTCTTGAAAGTTTGCTAAATTATTGTCATATTAATCGATTAAGGTACAATATAGGTTATATAGAGCGCCTTTGACAGTTTTAAATATTTTACGAACTATTCTTGAATCCTCTTTAGTTAGTTAAGAAGGAACAAAATATATAACTAAGATTCCTGCTCCATCGTATTACCATCTCTACTATCTTGATTGGGTGAGACCTTATGTGAACTAAGTGATAAATCATTTGAATGTCTCATAGAAAAAGAAAGAAGAGATAGTAAAGAAGATTTCTCTTTGCAATATGTATCTTGATGAACTTGATAAGAAAAGGTCTGAGATATGTGTGATGTTAATTGGATAAATTAAGGAAAAATAACTGGTTTAGACAATAATGAGTGAATAAGGAGATGTAGCTGTTAATATATATGATGTACCTGTATATGCAGCTGAATCGAGACCGACAGGAACTGGTAATGCTACTTTTGACCCATATTTATCAAATGGCAGATTATAAAAACCTGTTACTTAAGATTCAAATATATTGAAATTTTTCAAACAGTGTAACAAGGCTTTGGCTATTAAAGCTAAACCGAAAGAAGAAGCTGAATAGAAATTCATAACTGGTTTATTTGATGAAAATCCTTATCCTTAAATTCAAGCTCCAAATCCAGATGTAAATTCAACTGGAATGGGAACAAACGATTTCAATGTATAAACTAAAATATAAGAATAAAAAAAAGCATCAATCGTGACTGAAAAACAATCTTAACCAATGAAAAAAGAAGGATAAAGTGTTTAAAATAAAATATAAGAAGAAATCGTAAGGGAATAAGTTAATGTTGAAAATATTAAACTCATGAAAGATTATCTTCGTTGTTTTGAAGTTGTTAACAAATCATAAGGAAGTAGAGTTGCTTTTATCAACATCAAGAACATCAACCAAGCAAATCACACACTACCATCTACTCTTAAATACATGGTCTCTAAATCTAAAGAAGAAATCTACTTTACCAAGTCTCATCCTTATTAACCTTGGGGTGAATTTTCATATACAGTTCATGCTTTTCCTTTTCAAGAAAACCCTCAAAGGTTCTATAGACTATATCCAAATCCCTATGTTCAGATGAACCAAGGACAACAGAATGTAGCTGAACAATCTCTCTTCCAAAAGGAAGACACGAAGATGGATATTTAAGAAAAGAAAGAAGAAAAGAAAGATCAGAATGTTGCTGAAAACTTGGACGAGATGAATGCCAACATCGATTCGATGGTGAACTGTCCAATTTGCACATTCTTGAACTCAGCAACAAATACAAAATGTGAAGTTTGCGATTCTCCTCTGAGCTGAGTGATCCCTATATAGATAAATATATATAAAGCAATTGACATTTATATTATATATAAGCAATAATAATCATGATGGTGTTGGGGTTGGGGTTGGGGTTGGGGTTGGGGTTGGGGTTGGGGTTGGGGTTGGGGTTGGGGTTGGGGTTGGGGTTGGGGTTGGGTTGTGGAATGGTCGCCAGTTGAATAATCCTTTTTGTGTTAAGATGTTTATTTTATCATTGAAACTAAATGCATGAAAAAATGGTAATATTTTTAAGTTTATTTATTTCTATTATATTTCTTTTACTATTGAAAAATTTTATTATATTTTTTAGTGCATTATTTATTCGTCTTTTTAAGGAATATTTAATGGTAAATAATGACAATAGTATTTAGCAAGTACTTCATTATAACTTAGTATAAATACATTTTTTCCTAAACTATCCAAATGAACGAATTTCACCTAAGCTGGTGTTGATAAAGACTGCTTACAATGCCAAAATTAGTCAGTTTATGTGTCAAATCTAGATAGAATTACAAGTACATGTCAATAGTAGTTACAGTTTGGAGAGTATCAGAGCCTCCAAATAGCAATATTTTTGAGCCAACTAAGACAGCTTTACCTCCTGTTCGTTCTGATGGAAGATTAGGAAGAGTTATCCATTTTTACTCTTCAAAAGAATATTTTTAACAATCTCTAAGAATATCTCCTGATTAATTTTTACCTCCAAAAAGATAGACGTTTTTGGAATTACTACAAATGGCAAATTGATATTTTTTTGAACTCATTTTAGCTAGCTAGATTGCTTTGTTTGTACCAGTATAATAAACATAAGCTGCTTTAGAAGGTTTTTATCCCAGAGAGTCAATTCCTCCACAAACAAAGTATTTACCTTCCATGATTTTAGTTACTCCCATTTGGCATCTTAGTCTGAGAGTCATAGGTACTACTTTTTTTTTTAAGACCCATTTACTTAGATTTACTTATAAAATACAAGGGAAATTATCATTTCCAAAGATAAGATATTTTTAGAAATCGTGATTATTATCTGTTTTAGCTAGAAGAGTTTAATCAAAAGTAACTTCAAGGGTTTATGATGCCATTTGATATGAGTTGATATCATCAACTGACACAAATTAATTATAGCTGAATTGATGATCTTTCCATTTTCTATCTTTTAAGTTGTATTTTTAAAAACTATCTTGAAAGTCACCTCCAAACACATAAATCAGATCATTTAGCTTGACTCCTTTTTGAAGAAGTCGCTAGCTTTTCATAGTAGAGTCCCAAATATAAGTCTAATCTGCCAAATTAATCTTTATTACTGATTTCAAAGAACCAAGTTACATGTTTCCTCCCATCAGCAATATCTAGTTAGGTTTATTGGAAAAAATGAGACCTGCTTAAATTCCTCTATGTAGTTTGACCTGACTAAGATGGAGAGTACATTGAGGTTTTCCCAATAGTTTTTAAAGGGATCATATACTTCGATAGTTTTTGATCTTTTTTGTTCTCCTGAATATCCTCCAAAGATATAGATTTTGCTTTTGAAGATGAGTGAGAATCCTGTGGATCTAGTGGTTTTCATGGGAGTAATATCTCTCCACTTTTCTAGCTAATTATGGAGATATTTACTTTATTCGATACTGTACTGTTAGCAAGAGTTAAGTAGTTCTTCGTTTTATCCTCTTCCTCCAAAAACATAAATATAGCCTAGTTTTCCTATTTTGAAGTAAACTCCCATATGACTATATCTTTTGTGTCTCATGCAACTGAGTTTGTCAAATTTATTGCCTACCAGGTTGTTATTTCCTTTTTTTCTTCTAGGTTGAGGTTA
Source organism: Bugula neritina (assembly GCA_964035545.1). Lineage (NCBI taxonomy): Eukaryota > Metazoa > Bryozoa > Gymnolaemata > Cheilostomatida > Bugulidae > Bugula > Bugula neritina. Next base: position 13,267 of record CAXIUT010000151.1, read on the forward strand.
TTCATTTGCAATTGATGAAACTCTGAAGAAAAATGCTTCTTAGGAGATATAATCGAATTGAAAGTTGACTCCTCCGCAAAGAAAGATGGTTTCATCGCTAATAAAGGTAATAAACATGAAGTTGTAGGGAGGACGAGAATGGGTGTTGAAGAGGTTAGATGCTAACATTTCTTGAGATTATTCAAAGATTATATCTTTGGGTTGGTATTTGTGAGGAGTGTTGGGTTCGATTTGTCGATTGGAGAGTATAGAAAACTGCATTTTTTAGCAATCAAGTAAAAGTATTTTTCTTTAGCTTTATGATTGTCCAAAAATAAAAGCTTTACCTTATGGGACAGGTTTCATAGGTTAGTGTTTTAATTATTAGGTAGCTGCTGTTAGTACTCTATCTTCTTCTTTTTTGATTTATGGTGATTATTGGATAATAGGACTATCGATTTGGTTGACAGACTTGACTTCTGGAAGTTATCCTAGCGGATCATGGGACTGGGCGGGTAAGATGACGATATTGGGATTGCTGGGAGGGACTACTTAATCTATTTGAGATGTAGTTGAGGCACAACCCATTCAAACTCTAAATAAGTTTAGAAATTATAATGCATAGTACTTCATTATCACATTTGGAACATATTATTCCGAATATCTGCTTCTACACTGGTAAAGGTGATATTGCTTTTGACTGATATATCTGAGACCCAATTGGTTCGTTTGGTCGGATTGCCATTCATCAGATAGGGAACTAATGATAGGTTTTTGTTTATTTTTAGGATGCCTGCTTTGTTGTTTGAATTTGCATAGTTAGGAACAGAAAAGATGCTTAGAGTTGGGTGTTATTCATCTACTCCATGGGGAAGACCGTCTCTGGTATTGATTAGCATTTCAACTCCATTATTTTACAAAAATTATTAGATTTATTCTTAGGAACATGATTTAGATTAGTAATTTAACCTTTTCTAGTCTTTAGTGCCTGACCAAAGTACATCCATTACGATTTGACTATTTCTGACTTTGACTGGTCTTACTATATCTTTAATATCTGACAAACTATCAATAGAACCTACTCCACTATGCAGACATAAAAATTTATCTTCAATCGCTGCTGCTAGTGGAAGGCAATCAAAGAAGTTATTAATGTGATTGAAGACACTGTTTAGATCGTTTATGTTCTATCCTAATCTGATAGAACACTCTTATCCTAATCCACATATTCTATTGATAGTTGAATCTTAATGTTTTCCTCTGAGAAGTGTGATATGTTCAGGATATTTTATTTTTAAAGCCATGAGTAGACAAATAGTCTAGAGAGAATTGAAACCTTTATCAACATAGTTGCCCAAAAAGACATATTAGTTGCTTTCCATTTATCTTTCATCTGGGAGTCCAAAGTTTTAAAAAAGACGAAGAAGATCATAAAATCTACCATAGATGCTTCCAAAGATTTTGACAGGAGGTCTAACTCCTACCAAAGTAGACTATTTTAGCATTAATTTAGAACATTATTGACACAATTTATTGACTTTATCTTTTTTGAAGGGAAAGAGAGTTGATGTGATATTTTTTTGTTGATGACTAATTAATAAAGTTTTAAGTACTTCTTCTACTAATTCCATAGCATTGATATCAATATATTTACTATCTTATTGTAGTATAATGCCTACTTTTTTACTTTGTTCTGCTAAACTATTGACAGCAACTTTTTATATTTTCATTGTATTGGAATTGTCTTAAAAAGCTATAACTGCTTAGTTGCTAAGTCTGATATTTTTTATTGAGTTGATGATACGACTTGGAGTTAAATCTCTTTATTTGGTCTTATTGAGGTTATTTGTTATTCCTGATTTTATTCTTGAATTTCTATAGACTATTTTTTAATTTTAGTTATTTTGGTCTCTTTGTTATTTCTTTATTTTAGACATTATGTTGGTATTTGTTATGTTTTGATGATTATTTTGGGTCATATTTTGAAGATTATCGTTTTGTGTGAGAATTTTTCTTTATTTTTATGCCTATTTTGGTTTTATTTGTTGACTTGTGTTTTAAAGCCAGTTGTTGTTGACTGTTTTAGGTGCTCCCAAAAGAGAACTTAAATTTATAGATATCATTGATTAAAGAGGTTGTGATGCTTGTTCAGGTTAGAATCCTCCATGTACATAAAGGTTAGTTTTATTGTAAAGAGCAATAGCGTGGCGATATCTGCTGACTGAGTTGGTTCTGATCCATTCTGACTTCTAAGTATCATAAAATTCTATTTGAGAGACAGATTAGTCAGGATTATTGGTTCTTCCTCCCATGATGACAAGCATACTGCCCATAAAGCATACAAGATGTTGGTATCGACAGATAGGAGTATAGGTTTATGATTTTGGTGGAGTTACCCAGTCCCAACTACCATCTCTGTGTTTTCTTAATCCCCAGATATCGTTTAGTGCTGCGACTGTTAGCTCTTTATGAGAACCATTATGATCTTTTTTAGTTTATTTTCTTCCTCCAAATACTACCATCATCCCAAAGGCTGAACCTTACTCACAGATAGCAGCTGCATGGTAGACTCTTGGACAGGGAGCTATTTTATTTTGGAATTCATATTTTTGCCAAGTGAAGGGTCCTTTGAGAATGTTGAGTAGCCATACATCGTTTTATGCTTTGTTGCCTGAATTGCCTCCGAAAACAACTAGATGAGGTTTGTTGAAGAGCATAGTATGTCCGTATCTCTGTCCTGGAGTGGAACTCTTATTAGAGACTTAAATTATTTTCCAGATGGGTCTGTATTGTCAAAAAGCTTACTCTTTTCTGAGATCGAGGATGTATAGTTAATCTTTGAGAAGGCCTTGGTTACCTGATGCAGCTCCTCCATATACAATTAATTGCATATCTGAGACTGCGACAGCTGCATGTGCTGCTCTCTCTGAGGGGATGAATTAGTTTTTGAAGTTGAGTTTAGTCCATTTGGAGGAGATGAAATCGTAGAGGAAGGTTTCGTTGGTGATGACGAATTTATCTATGTGAGTTGGGTTGTACTGGCAAGAGAGACTGCACCTCCAAAGAGTACAGCTTTTGAGTTGGAGACCATGGTGAAGGTATGTCCAAATCTTGGGCTGGGAATATCACCAGTAGTTTTTACTTTTTATGAAGGAAGGGATCTCATTCAAAAGTTAACGTTCAATATAATTACGGCAAAATAAATATTTAAAATAAGATGTATTTTAAACAAATATTATGATAGACTATGAATATCAGCATTGACACCTGGAAGATGGAGTTTCTGAACTTTTGACTATTTTGATTACAGGTTGGATTATGTTTTATTTCTAGAATTACTATTTTACTCTTTTCGATATTATGTAGAATGCTTATTGAACTCCTTACCCTGTCTTTGCGCTCACTTACTAAAAAAGAACTGTAGAATTCTATGATGAAAACTTTTATGCTAGTTTGAGTCCATCTTAGTATGAGACGGTTCTTTATTACTCTAGATCTTTTTTATTTGCTAGGATGATTTTAGGTACTCCTATGGGAGCTTTTTAGCTGATTTGTACGATCCATTTATTTAAACTATCGAATGACTGTTTATCATTGATAGAATAGGTCATAATGATGGCAGAAGCTCCTTTATAGTAGGTTTATGTGATGGTTCTATATCTTTACTGTCCGGCTGTGTCCCAAATTTGCAATTTTATTTTTTTATCATCGATGTTGAGCGATTTAGATTTAAAGTCAACTCCTATAGTTGCTACATAGTTTTATTTGAAAGGATCACCAACAAAATTAAGAATGAGGTTGGTTTTACCCACACCACTATCACCGATTATTATTAGTTTAGCTAATATATCGTAGGCATCTTTTGTTCTCATCATTTATTGTTAGTTTAGAATATCGGTATTAAACAGTTATGATAGCTCATACTATTTTAAATTATATAATTGAAAAGAATATGACTGGTTTTTATCTGATTGTTTATCATTGATTTATATTATTTATCTTTGTTTATATTGTTTTTATAGTTATGAAGTTGCTTAATATCACTTGGGGATTGCTAGTTGAAACTAAAAATTACTATCGACAGAGTTTGGGAAGGTTTCTTAGAGAAGCAGGTCTAGAACTAGATCGCAGAGGGTCTAGGATGGTTAAAGATATTGCATATCTCTAGCCAATCAATCGACACAGAAATATATTAAACATTTGGTCTTATCGTTTAGCTTTGTCTCCATCAGTCCATGTTGCTCCTAATGCAACTGTCTATGGCAATGTATCTTTGGCACAAAATGTGTATGTTGGGTTTGGAGCTGTTGTCGATGGATTGAGCAATCCTGTACGAGTTGGAGCTGATACTAAAATAGGAGATAATTCTACAGTCCATTCAGCTTTCTGGGTGCCTGAGTAGGCTTTTCCAATGTCGACTACTATCGGTAATAATGTCAACATTGAACATTCTTGCACCATTAATAACGCTATTATTGATGATGGTGCACACATTGGATTCAAAAGTGTTGTGATGGAAGGCGCTCAAATCGAAAGAGGGTATTTTTTTGTTTATTTAGAGTTGTAGTTGCTCCTAATTCTTATGTACCTGCTGGTAGCAGATTACCAGAAAATACTTTATGGGCTGGAAATCCTGTCAAATATGTGAAGAACCTGGAATCCTTTGAAAACAGACTTGAAAAAGAGCAGAATGAAAGAGATATCAGGTTGTAGATAGAAGAATAGGGGTAGATAAAAGCATGATTTATGATAGAATCATATCAATCTTATAAGATTTGGTGAGGTTATAAATATATAATGATAGTCAAATTAAAATCGGTTGTTTGTTCGATAAGTAAGAGGAATTTAAGAGGTTATTCTTTTGGTAGTATTCAATAATTTACTCCTGAATAGCTTAAAAATTCACAAAAATATGTTTAAGATAATATTCGTAATCGCACATGGATAACTTATATGTTGGCAAGTTATTTTCCTGTTCCCCTTCGACCAGCTTTCTATTCCATTCACTTATTTGATATGGAATTAACAAAAATATCTTAAAATGCAAGATAACCTCCTTTGGGTATAGATTGCTTTATTAAGCTCTTGGAAAACTTGATTTTTGGAAAGATACTCTATTTAGAATCTATAATGGATAAAAACCACAACCATAGCCTCTATCCATCACTCTTCATCACGCTATCAATAATAACCCTCTTACATATGGCTATCTAACAAGAATGATCCAAGTACGTGCCCATGAGATCACTAATCGTTCACTATCGACTATGGGAGAGATGTTGAAGATGGCGGATGATAGTAAGGGAACGATGATAGCTCTTCTTTTGGAGTTGTTGAGGATATAAATTAGTAATGAGCATATCAAAAATGTGATAGATTACCTTGGACAAGCAGTAATTTTGTTGATAGATAGATTGGAATATGTGAGTATATAAGAAGAGTGCCTTTTTCTTTGAGAAATAATCGTTTTCTTTTGCCTTAGGAAATTTTGAATAGGTATAATTTGACTACTAAAAATATCTGGGATAGAGTTTATGGCAAGCCATCTGAAGAGCTGTTTGATTGTATTTTGGAAATAGCTTCTCATGCTAAAAAGGCATTTGATCTTGCTGTTCAAATATACAAAGATCATCCTTAATCTTTTCCTTAGCATACATTTAGAGCATTTTTGAAGGGAGTTGAGACAGAATACTATTTATAAAAGCTATAGGAGTATAATTTTAATTTATTTGACCAAAATCTTCACAATGTGAGTCCAGTGAAGCTTCCTTACCGAGTCTACAATGCAGCTAAGGCAAAGAAATTCAGTGTGGGCATGAGTTTAAAGAAATGATGATATTTAAAAGAGTATTTATCTATTTATACAATTGATATATTATATTTTTACACTTATTGATATCTTATTATATAGGTTGGGGTTGGGGTTGGGGTTGGGGTTGGGGTTGGGGTTGGGGTTGGGGTTGGGGTTGGGGTTGGGGTTGGGGTTGGGGTTGGGGTTGGGGTTGGGGTTGGGGTTGGGGTTGGGGTTGGGGTTGGGGTTGGGGTTGGGTCCTATCACTATTGGCTGCATATTTTGGATATCACTATTTGAGAAATAGATATCGAACTGTTAAAACTTACTAATCTATCGTAAAAACATCTAAAAGACCATAAAAGAATGAATTAACTAATCAAGAAATCAACAAGTTGATGAAGACTGCATAGTTTTAAAAATATAAAAAAGAATGCGAGAACGGTAGACTTGGAGGTGTTAGATCTGTATAACTGAGCGACTAAGAAGTCAAGAAGAGAGAAGATATACAAGCAGTGATGGATGAGTTAGCAAAGATGTAGGAAGCGATCTTTGATATCTGAATTTATTTTCTTGTTTTTATTTGTTGCAATATTTCTAGTAAAATATATTGGCGCACATTTGACTATTTATATTTGTCATTTTAGAAGAATATAATAGTGTAAATAATCATTTTGAGATTCATTAGTGTATGCATAGTTCTTATGATGTCTATAGACCTTTGTATTTATCTATGAAGGGATGTTTTAATATTGTATTTGGACATGGTCGCTTTCCTGGATTTTTTCTTAATATAAAAGTTATAAAACTTCTTACCTCAGGAGATCCTGTCTGCATCTGAAAGTCTTAAGTTACTATTTTAGATAAATCTTCTTTTGTTTTTATTTTAAAAGGATTGTCAGAGGTAAGCAACTAATGAGCTAGTGAGCCGATAGCCCAGGAATCTATTTTGTTATTATACATCATTCCTTTTAGTATTTATGGAGATAGGTATAATGGAGTTCCACAGATAGTTGATCTACAATCTTTGGGGCAGTGAACAGACCATCCGAAATCACAAATTTTAACCATTCCCTAAATAAATTAAATAATACATGGCAAAGAACGATATTTTATAACTTTATATCTCTGTGAATGATCTATCTTTCATGCATGTGTTCTACTCCAAGAGCGATTTCTCTGATCATGATGGAAGTAGATTCTTATGAGAAGGTTTTCTTTTGTTCTAAAAGGTCAAAGAGATGACCATCACATGCCAGTTCTAGGAAAAGATAAATATTGATTTAATCGCTAAAGAAATCGTAGAGTTTAATAAGATTTGGATGACTTAGGTATGATTGGATTTTTATCTATCTGATGAGTTGGTTTATGGCTTTTTGGTTTTCTTAAGGACGGTTATTTAGGAGTTATTTTTTGTTGATAACTTTTAAAGCTCCTATAAATCCAGTTTTTATATGGCTAAATAACTAATAAAAGTACTTAACAAGGAATACTTATCCGAATTTCCCTTTTCCAAGCTTTTTTATTTTTTTGAACTATGATAGTCTTGAAGGTGGCTCTTGACGTTTATTTTTAGGTGTCGGACAGAGTGTAGAGCCAGTTTATCTCAATTTGAACATATCAAGATTGAATGGTTTTTTGAATGATTGTATTTGAGGTTATTCAAGTAGCAAATTATTATTTTTCAAGTTTGTAAACTTATTTTAATATTTGATTCTATATTAAGACTGATTATTTCTTTTTCTATTTTCGAGCATTTAAATAAACGATCCTTTCGTTGGTTTAATATTAGGAACTATTTAATGATTTTGTTTTTGTTCATAGATGTGACGGCTGGTTTGAGGGACATTGTATTTATTTTAAAAAAGAAAATGCTGAGAGTTAGCGAGATGGCTGTTATTGATGAAATCTTGAGTATTTCTGCGAGGTAGTTGTTTAAAGTGGTAGTTGTTTTTGTTTTTCTTCTATGTCATATCAATTATTTCAATGGAACATCAAACAATAAAAATCTGATCTTCCAAATAACTTAAACTATTTTATTAAAGTTTTCACTAACTTTCTCAGGATACATTTCTCACACATATATATCATCTTGAAGCAAGGTAAATCAACAATATCAAAGTCCAGTTCTTTTAAGTATTAAATGCTAAATCTGGTTTTTATGATATCAATAAACTATAATACAAAATATACTGTCAACTAATAAATGCAAATACTATGTTAAAAACTACTGATTAATGTAATTGATCTGATGAGTAGAGTAAAAAGATATCATTTTTTTATTAACTATATTTTTATATTTTATAAATCTTTTGAACTTAAACTAGATTAGTATAATTTTTGATGGATTTTGAATTATTTTCTTTTCTATTTGCTTAATGTTAAATATGAACAATAAGGATTATATTTTCTCTCTACTAATCCATCTTTTAAATAGTCCTTTCTCTTATTTATTACTATGTTAATACTAAATTACTTTTAGAAAGCTATTTTATTTTAGCCAATGATAATATCTGTTTAAGTGCTTTACCTGATGGCATTTCTTTTCTCTATGATACTACATTTTTAATAGATTTCATCAAAGCAGAACGTTGAGATAACAATACTTCTTGTTAATGCTTATCTGCATAAAATTATTCAACTGCACTGTTGTCTTTATGAGTGCCTTCTTATTTAAATTAAATGATTGGATTTCTTTAAAAATGTAGAAAGCTTTAAACTCTATCTGTTTTGTTTGTTTTGTTATTGTTGGTTTAAGCTTATGACATGAAAACGAGTTATGATCTATCTGTGTGGTTAGTTTTATTTCTATTTCTATGTTAAAGATGATATACTTTCTTATTTTTAACATTTATGTTGATAATCTATCTTATACTCTAATATTTTTAATCTAATTTTTTATTTATGAATGATTTCTTTTTATTTTATTTGAAATAGATCTTACTTTTTATTCATTTCTAAAATTCATTTTATATTCAGTATTTCTTAACTTTTTGTTTCTACTCATTTTTTTTGGCTAGCAACTGTTTTCATTATTTCTTCTTAAAAACATTTATCTATCTAAATAATTATCATTTTTATTTTTATTGCTATTATTTGTTAGTACTATTTCTTCGATATCTTTTATTATTTATTTTTGTTAAGATAATTATAATTTATCTCTATTTTTTTTGATATTTGATTTGAAAGTAAAGGTATTTTCTAGTTGTTTTATCTTTTTTTGGCAGTTATCTCTTAAATTTAATGGTTTTCTTTATAATTATGGATCTTTAGAATGTCTTTGATGTGAGGGTATTATTAGACTCGTTATCTGCATGTTTATTATTATTAGTAATTTACAATAATAGATCTTATTGATGAAAAGTAATCTGGAGCTCTTTAGGGAATCGATAAAAGAGTATAATCCAACTGAATAAATTGAAAATATTTAGTAGTTTACCCAATTAGCAAACCATCTTTGTGATCAAAAGTTATTACATCCTCTTTAAGTTAAAAAACTTATTCATAAATTAGGCAATTCAAAAGACATCAAATTTCCTCTTAATTTTCAACAACTTTAGCAAATAATAAGTAAAGTGTTAATTATTTAGTGACTCAATTTGGAGATAAGAACCTTATGTAGATGTTATAAAGTTTTAAGAGTTTAAAATTGAAACTTCGACAGGTGAAAGGAGTATTAAATATTTGGAAAGATAAGGGAATGACTCAAAAATAACGATATTAACTAGAATCGATCTTTTAGAAAGGAAATAGTCAAATGAGATCATTTTTTAAAGTTCTGGAAAATTAAAAACATATTTTATAAAATATATACGAACAAGAACAACAGATGATTGATAGTCTTGATGAATGGATAAAAATGCAAAAAATAGCTCAACCTTTTAAAAACTACTAATAGTATCAATCTCACCATCTAAAATTGATATAGCAAATGTTCAATCGACTAAGAGTGAGAGAAGTTCATTTTAAACATAGAATTAATACATCGAAAATGTCTAAAATATAAACAGCTATTGGCATGGATTCTAGAAATGATTAGCCAGTAGAGGTGACCTTTATTCCCAAGTATTTATCAAGTTATTCAGGAGGACTTTAGAATTTGATGTATTGAATAAATAGCTTTTAACATTTAATGCTAAAAAGTAGTTGATGATGTCATCCCATTTTAATAGGTTTTTGGGGTATAATACACATCATGATGCTAACTGTTTTCTTTATTTTAGTTAGTTTATTGAAGGAAAAAATCTATAAGAATTTATAAGTTCTGTCAAAATATAACTTTAGGAGGAAACTCCTTTATTCAAATATTGGGCTAGTATGATATTTTAAGCATTTTTCGACCTATATCTTATGTGCTCCTATACAGTTGAATTACCTTTAAGTCTAAAAGATTTCTAAGTTGGAAGTAGTGGTCTTAAACTCATCATTAAACATATCAAATTTAATGATTTCAGAACCAATAATTAAAACTAAAATTATTAGGCTTAGCTACTTTAAAATTTAGCAATATTGATTCTAAGTTTGTTGAAAATTGATGTACAGTAATGGAGTAAACAAAATAAGCTAAATAGAGTATAGAACAAGAATATAATAAGTTGTTTATTAAGTGCGAGTACAGGTCATAAAAATTATAGATAGAAGAGAGTTAAAAGTTATATAAGTTTTTTCAATTCTCAAACTCATCCTCTTTTTGAAAGTCCCAACCTAACCATGGCTGAAACAGTTATTAATAACTATGAATATATTCTTAATTATAAATGATCTCTATATTAAAAAATATATTAATAATAATATTAATCAATAGTAATGTACATAAATCAATAATAAAATATTAAGGGGTTGGGGTTGGGGTTGGGGGTTGGGGTTGGGGTTGGGGTTGGGGTTGGGGTTGGGGTTGGGGTTGGGGTTGGGACTATGTTACAAATCGACCGAGTCGAACATCCTTTTCGATACCTGTTATCTTCTGATACTGCTTTTGCTGTTGTCGAAAGATCATGTTTATATTGTCTTATTTCATGTGGTTGGTCTTTTTGGTTAAAAATAATATTTGCACCTCTCATCAAACTTGATAAGTATATGAAAAATACTTATAAACTATTGAATTCATCCAATTTTAATAGCATTTGACTGTGATAGAAATTTATACTTTAGCATAAAATAAAAGTTGTCTTTTTTAGATGGGTTTATACAGTTATTAAATTTCTATCTATTAAAGCTCTTGATAGACTTATCGAACTGTCAAGTAGTTCGTATAAAATACTGTATGTTTTATCTAGTTATGGTTCTCCACTTATCCAGGCATAGTATAACTTTAGTGCTTTTGATATATCTTCTCTTGGATATATTTTTATCTGTTTGATATGATCAGTTAGCATTTATGTTAAAAGATCCAAGCCTGAGTCTTTCTTATTGATGAGACTTACTAGGGTATTAGCAGGCTAGAGGTAGTTATTGGTCGAGATGATGAACTTTTGAGATGTTTTGATGAGAAGTTATCTAAATAACTATTCAGAAAGATGGCTTTGAAGAAAATTCCAATTGATAGTCGAATAGAGTTTATTGGTAGCAATGAGAGAACTTGCTTACTCTACTATTCTTGAATGAGGTATCAGAAGTATATAGTAGATATATTCTTATTTCCCTTAGTTTGCCAGTTAAATAGTATATGAAATAATGCGTTATGTAAGTTTATTCTATAAATAACCCTGGTCAACAAGAGAAGGATACTGATTGAGTAGAATAAGCAGGTGAAGTAGGTCATCTCTATCTAATAGTTCACTTTAATGACACTTGGTGAGACTATTATAGTCGAGAAGGTAGGTTCCATAGTAGATGTATTATCTTTCTAGATGATGTTTTTTATAGAAATCCATCATTTGTCCTCGGATTTAATCAAAAAGATCGGCATCTGTTTGATAATATATTCCTGTATTTCTTAAAAGAATCCATACACAGTCTAAAGTCAACGTATTCGATAGGACTTCACTTGAATATTTTCTTTATCCTTCAAGTGCGTATATTATTTGTTATCGAAAAACATCAGAGACTTTGTTTCTTGATAAAGTATCTAGTTTTATCTTTTGAGGAGTGCCTGATTGAATGCTATCGATATTATTTTATAAACTAGTAATAAAACTTTATTCACCTAGACTGTTTAGTAGCGAGATGGCTTCTTTTAGTTTGTTGGATCTTATGTAGAGGAATATTTTTCCCCAGATGGAGCCATGTTCTGGATCAAAGACATATTGTTCTTGTCTTTAGAATTTGTTAAGATATTTTTGTTGTAGATAAAGAGTGATAGCTTGTTATTTGAGAGGCAAATCTTGTTAAAACTATTTTTATACTAATTTAAGACTATTAAGTAGAAGGTCAGTCATGAAGTTATTACTCGAGAAGTTGATATTTTTGAGTTGCTTGTACATAATATTCCATATTTTATGAGTTCCACTTTAATACATCAATCTAGCAATTTGATCATTTTATTTTTGTTATCCTATGAGAAAACTATCATTCTTTCTATAATTTTAAAGTTAAATATCACATATTTTCTTTACTACTTTGATATACTTGTCTCTTTTGACTTTATCTCTTTAGATGTGGGAATGGATGATCAGATTAGCAGTTTTATCGAAAGGGTCTAAAGATGTACATCCTAATTTTATCAATTTATCTTTAAAATATCTTTTCCTTATTTATCTTTTAGTCGAAATATGTTGAAGAAGGCTTGTTGAACAGTAATCTAATGCTTTTTTTGAGTATTCTTAATGATTGAAGAGAATTGGCTACATGACTGCATTACCAATGATTGGTTATTATTTTGATTATTTATCTTTTGAGTTGTTTTAATTTGTTTTTTTGTGATTTACGTATTCGAGAAGAGGTTTGATGTTCATTCCTTTTTATTTGAGCCATTATTTGCAGATTCCTTTTTGTTATCGATTAATGGATTGTTTTGAGAGACGATTTTTGACCATATCTGAGAGTTCTGCTAAATTTCTGGGTTGTATTTTAGGTTATTGAGTTCTTTCTAGGAAGGTACTCATCATTTTGAGGTCGATACTTGACGTAGTTGAGTTATTTTGTATTTGAAGCATTAATATTTAATTGACTAATTTGTCTATTAAATGATGTTTACTTCAAATATAATCTTGCTAGTTTATTTAAATAAAATATGATTAATTATAATTATTAATGAGTTGCTATCATTTCATTCTATCAGCATTAATTGAGAACTCCTGTTAATTATTCGTTGTTTTGATTGATTTCTCTTTTTTTTATTTTTCTTTATTTGAGAGACAAAAGAAAGAGTTCAAGTTAATAATTTTTTTGTTTGATAACTTTTATTTTTTATGATAGTTATTTCTTTTAATTCTACATAGTATATTCTTAACTGAAACATAAAGATTGAACTTATCTAAAGTTAGGTGTTTCAACTGGAACCATATCTTTCAAAGATACTTAACTTGATTAACTTAATATTTATAAATCTCTTAAACTGGTACTATTGTAGTCTTCCTATTTATTATTATATATTCTATTTGAGTTTTTTATAAATTATATAGTATTTAGTTAACATGATGATAGTTATTGGTTATTTTGGAGGAGGTCATCCATTTTATTGATGAATTTTGAGGCAAAATTAGATATTTGTTATTGTTTTTGATTTTAGATAATTATATTTTCTATCGAAGGTGTGGCTGTTGTGGGATTTGAAAACTTTTTTTGAGTTTATTCATTTTATTTACCTATTTGTTTATGATGTTTCTTCTATCTTTATGTCTGTCTTTATTTAGAACACTAATTGTGCGTTTTTTTGAAAGGCTCATGATTCTTATTGTATAATTCTTGTTTTGAAGACTAAGTGAGAGAATAGTAAGAAGGTATGATGCCACTAGGTTCAATAATATCAAGGCTGTCGACATGTTTGACGTCGATGTATGGTTTGAAGAAGGATTGTAGTTGTTTGAATTATGTTTCCATAAGTAATATATGATTAATGGAATAAATAGCATAGATATCTTGACTTTTATAAAACCAATCATTCTATTGATAAAGATTTATTTGAAGATTAAAGAGTAATAATATATATAATCAGGGGTTGGGGTTGGGGTTGGGGTTGGGGTTGGGGTTGGGGTTGGGGTTGGGGTTGGGGTTGGGGTTGGGGTTGGGGTTGGGGTTGGGACTAGGATATATTTTAAAAAGGTGGTCAACTATTAGATAAAAAAATATTAAAGGAACTAGAAATAAAGAGATCTAGAATTTCATAGGAAACATCATAATAATTAAACTATCTATTAACAAAGGTTTTAGAGTATCCTCAAACTGATTTGGCATAAAAGCACGGTCAGGCTAATAGACTTGGTGAAAGTGATCTAATTAAATAGGTTTAAGGTTAAAAAGTTCACAGTTAATAATCAATAAAAAAATAAAAGATATCGAATTACGATCACTGTCCTGATTGTGGTTTGATAGTTCAATAAAAACCGATTCCTCTTTGTAGTCCTTTTTATTCTTTTCCTAATATAGGAATAGCTACATACCTTCTCTTCTCAACTGTTAAAAACATTGCTATTTTGCTTTTACTACTTGGTTTAACATACAGTGGTTATGCTTTGTATGTGAGTATCAATGAGTCGTCATCTAGTTTGACAAGTTAGAACTTTTATTTGAAGTTATCTTATGCTCCTGTAATACTAAATATCTAGACAAATGATGACCTTTAAAAATCTGTGTTGATATTGGGATGGTTATTGAGTGGTGTTGTGATAATATGGATGATTTCTTTGTTTGTTTTTAATTGGGCCTAAATAAAAAATAAAAGAATGATTGATAATAATACTATTACTGCAGCTGATTTCAGTATCATGATATAGAATATTCCTTATAAATATACGGATGATCAATTGCAGAAAGCATTTAATTAGTATTATAAATAGTTGGTTGATAAAAAGTTTATTAAGGATTAGGCAAATGGAATTCATGGAAAGATAGAACCTTTTAAAATTAAAAAGGTTAGCAGATCTATTCCTTATCGTTTGTTTTAGAATTAGTAGTTGATATAAAAGATAGAATCAATCGATGATGAGCTTGATAAGTTGAAATAGATATTTGTTTAATGGGTGTAGCAGGTGAAAGATGAGAATAAGTTTGGTAGGAAAAAGTAATCTAGATATGTGAAGTATAAAAAGTATATTCAGTTGAAGAGGTAAAAATAGTAGAGACAGAATTAGTTATAATAGGGAAATAAACATAAAAATTTATCAAAAATAGGAAAAACAACCATATTTATAACCTTTTAACGCAGTCAAAGTGCTAACTTCATCTAAGAATTAAATCCTCAATCAACCTCAGCCAAAATAAACTACTATCTTAGTTGCTGTACAAGTGCTCACTTTTTTGAAATTAAATCATAAAAAAAGACCTTTGACATCTCAATATCAAGAGCACCTGAACCATAAGATATCAATTGGAATAACATAGGTGTAGATCAATGTTCTATTGTCTGTAGAAAGTTTTTAACATATCTTGTAACTTGTCTTCTTCTAGGAGCGTCTTTTGGTATTGTTTATGGATTGACTCATTTGCAAGTGTCTACTAATAGTTCTGTTATAGCTTATATTGTATCAGGATCGATCAGTCTGATCAATGTTCTTATTGGAAGTATTTTTAGATTAAAATAGTTGCGATTGAGGGATTGACTAAATACTAAAGAGATTTTACCAGAACAAATCGAGAGATAAGTTATGCTTTGAAGTCTATTATTGCGCAATTAGTGAATTCAATCATAGTACCAATTATTGCTAATGTTCTTGTGAAAGACAATATATTTAAAGAAAATGGGTTAATATAATAAGTGTTTATTTTAGCTATTTCTAATGCTTTTCTTGCTCCAATTCTTCAATTAATCAACTTTGGATATATTATCAATAGAATTAAATCTTGGAACAAAAATAAGCCATGTAATTTTGAATATATTTAGATAAAAAGATATCTTTGAATCAAGAATAGCTTAACAAATATTAGTAATATCCACCTTATGAACTTGGTCATGCCTATATTTACTATATGAATATGTTCTATTTCACTTGTTTTTATGTCACTATGCAGCCCTACATAGTTATTCCTAGTTTATTGGGATTTTTGATGATGTATTGGGTCTAAAAATATCGATTATTAGATAAAAGTTGTAGACCTATTCCAAGTTCATAGTTATTAGCTGATGCGATGGGTCAACTTATCTTATTTAGTCCTTTTGTTCTATCACTAGGCAATCTTACTTGGTATCACTTTACAATTGATTATTAGTTTAGTGAATTAATTAAAATTACCCATCTTGTAACTATGGGAGTAGCTTTGTTGTTCTTTTTGATACCTTTGGATTCAATTATATAAGCTATTTGTGCTGTTCCTGATGATTAAATACTTATATTCTAGGAATGTAGACATCGTTTAGCCAGTTAGTATGATAGGTTAAATCCTGTAACAAAGGTTGAAGGAATGAAAGTTTTTATGGAATTTATGAAAGAATACAAAAATAAATAAAGTTTGAAAGTAGTTAAAAATACTCTTAACTAAATGACTCTTGGATTTTTTGTCTAAGATATTGAAGAAGAAGTTCATAATAATAACAATAATAACGTATTTTAAAATTTAGTTCATTAGCCATTAAACAATCATTCAAAAGAAGCAATACTAGAAGATGTTAATTCGCCTGTTAAAAGTAGAAGAAAGAGAGGAAGAGGATAAAAAGATAAATAGGAAAGTAGTAATTTTGTTTCTATGATTTCAAATTTAGGAAAAAACAAAGTAGAGAAAGTCAGGTAATACGATAACTCAAATCCTTACAACAATTTGAAATTTTGAATCTAATATTGATTTTCTTCTTTGTTATGTATGTTTGAAACATTAGTATTTAATAGTTAAAGAGAATTTCCTACATAAATATACTATTCTTATTTATTTCTAATATAAATATTGAAAAATAGTATATTTTTGATCAATATTTTTTTATTCAAACTAGAGGCATCTTCAAATACTTTGATAAATATTTTCGATTGTAATAATATTGATATTAAGTATGATTGTTAAAAGCATTATTATCATTTTCACTCTTCTTGGTCTATCTCAAACAGCAACAACTTGTATAGATCCTAATTGTTTGACTTGTTCTCAACCTTCTATCTGCTAGACTTGTACTAATTCATACTACCTCAATAATTCTATTTGTAACTCTTGCTCAGCATCTATTTCTGATTGTTTAGAGTGTTCTTATGAAACTAAAACGACTTTTATTCCTTTAAAATGTACTAAATGTTTTGATGGTTACTTTTCAACATAAGATTCTTCAAGGTGTTTAACTTGTGAAACTCTGATTCCTTTTTGTTCATAGTGTGAAGATCAAAATATTGGTGAAAAAATTAAATGTAAAACTTGTCAATATGTGTATCGAACTAACTAAGATAAATCAAGTTGTGATTTTAGTTTTAATTTTATTTTTTAAAACTACTAAATTTTTTTAGGAATACTTGTCTTTATTTTATGTATAAAATGAAATAATTTAGGTGTCATTTATACTTGTTTTTCACTTATTTTCAGAGGAATCAAGAGATGTTGTTAAAATATCAAAAATAAATTTATTCAGAAAGAAGAAACTTAAACTATGAGAGAATAATCTTTTTTAAGTAGAGAAGAATGATTGATAATCTCAATATTTTTTATTAATATTCTAGATAAGGTATGATTGATTTAGAATTAAATTTGTTATTAGTAATTATTGTGTAATTCTAGTATTCTATAAAAATCTTCTTAATTGACTATTTATAGTAGAAGAAATAAAAGATGTCAGTCGTAGATACTAGCTCATAAACTTCTTTAAAAGGTACTCTATATGGATCACTACGTAAGCAAAGAGAACTATCGAATCGGATAAATGTTTTACTCTTTGAAAAATAAAAAAAGCTGAAGGTCATATAGAGAAGAATAAACTTATCTCAGCAAGAACATTAACATAAATATAAAAGAATCTTATGAAATAAAAAGTATCAATTTGATTATTTAGCTCTAAAAATAATTATCAAAAGACAAGAAAGCAGAATTAAAGAATAGCAAATTTTGTAGAATATTAAAAGAGGAAATGGATCAGAGCATTTATATTAAGCAAGAATAACTTAAAAATTCAAAACATTAGTGGTATAATAAGGCAAAACAGATAAAAAATTTACACCATATGAAGATCTAGAAGATAAAATAAAAATAACTATCTCTTAAAAACAAAACAAACAGTATGTAATAATGATGAAAGCAAATGGGAAATAGAATATAAAGAAATTTTGGAATTCAAGGACAGATCATATTCAAGAAGTGAAGAAGAAGTAATATAGGATAAAGCATCAGATGTGGATGAACAGTGTTAATAATATAAATATGCTAGAAAGAAGATAGTAGAGTCTTCTTAAAGAACTACAAGAAACGGTTCATTATAGCTAGAAGTTTCAAAATAAAAGTTTTATTGATAGCTATCTGCAGAACCAGTCTTAAATCAAAGATAGTAATGAAGAAAATAGTAACATCTTAGAATGATAATCCACACTTTTGCATATTATGTTTATAATATCATTGAAATTATGGTTTTAATTGATTAGGAATCCATTATCCAAATAAGTATTTTAGTCTACGTTAGATAGATTAGTATTTAAAAGATTATTTTGGATTAGATTTATATTGATGATAGTCATAAATTATTTTATTTTAGCTAATTAGACTGATTTTGCCTTTGTTTTTATAAGATTTAAGACTATTTCCTTCTGGAAGTCCAAATTTACCATTTATCCATTCTTACTAGGTTTAGGTAAATATTCCACAAAGATCAAATCCTTATTTATCTCGACCTTTACCCTCTCTTTCAATCATTATTATTTCAGGTCTATTTCTTTTAAATTGTGAAGAAATCTTTTTCTATTTGCCATCGATTATTATATTGAAAATTTGTCTTAAAATTAATGATTATGATTTGTTAGTAAGTAGATGAAGTCTATGGACTAAATCTATTCCTTTCGATACATTCTATTTGAAGCTAGATTGACCTTAAACAATAATTGTATCTAGATAAATAGGTAGAAATAAACTAAATAGTTTTTATCCTTGAATTCCAGCTAAATTGTACAATCCTATGAGATCAGAACAGCTAAGAATGGGAGACCTTTTATGAACGGGAAGATCTAGTCTTCCAGGTTTAGTTCTGAGGATATTTGGTTGATATTTAAGTGAAGGATATGACTAGGAATCAAAGTATTTTAAAGGTTTTGCTCCTGAAAAAGACTATTATTGCTAATTAATACAACAATCTCCACAAAACAACTATGAACAATACAATATAACTTTAATATTCTCCTTTATTTTATATTTTTGTTTCTTTTAATTCCAAATTAGATATTAACTTTGTTCTTTATTACTTTATTTTAACAAGAATCTTCTGAAAACTTGGATAGAAAGAATTTAAGCATGCATATCAGTTAAGAGATCATCTTTATTATTTTAGAGAATAATTGATTTCGGTAGTGTTTTTGTGCCAAAACTTATTGATACTATTTTATGTTTACTAGTTTAACTATTAAATAAAGTTATTGATGATATTACTGTGAATAGATTATTCGCATATTATTTTTTAAATTTTTTATGATATTTGCTCTTGAAAGTGTTCCAGGTTTATTCCCTTATTATTTAGGCTAGTGTGTTTTGATTTTAAAGCATGAGATAATTATATTCTTAAATTAATTTAATAAGAAAGAATAGTCTAATAATCTGGAAATGAAAACTATCAACATGCCATAGTAAACTTCAATTGACAATATTGGATAATAGCTGACTATTCATGATATATATCTAAGATAATCAATTCAAAACAATACAACTATTCCTCATCGACATTCAATTCCGATAAAGAAAACTTTTTAGTACCAATCAGCTCAACTAAAATCACCCAATATGATGAATTAAAAGATAGATAGTTCTAGATATTTTACAAATAATAATCAAAGTAGAACTGAGGCTGGTTCTAAATCAAAATAGAAGAAAATTTATTCATTAGCGTATTCTAAGCGAGATGGTTCTTTGAAAAGTGAGAATTCTGTATAAAAGAAGAGAAAGATAAATTTGAATTTAAGATTAAAAACAAAACCATTCTAAATAAGTTAAAACAACAAGTATAATAAATAATTTAGTACTTATTCCCATAATAGATAAAAATAAATACAACTTTAAAACAAAATATTCAGCTTTAGTTATAAAAGGATTGTATTCCAGTAAAGGGAGAGAGAAACGTTCTTAAGATTCATCAACCGATGTTTCATAATAGACATCCTCTTCAATAAAATCATAAAATAGATGGAAGCTCGTTATCTAGAATTATCATGCATCGAGTCAAATATTCAAAAATTGTATGATTTAGTTTTTTTGTTACATCCTCAGTTATCATCCATAGAAATTTAATTAATATAAATACTAACTCTTCTGATTTACTATCATTATATTATGCATAAGTTTATCCATATCGTCGCGAAGACTGCCATCATCTTCACCATTGCCTTCGTTATTGTTAAAATTGGACTCTATAAACAG
>CAXIUT010000152.1:0-15379 GCA_964035545.1 Bugula neritina
GGTTGAGAACTGAATAGCCACTACTGCATATGCCATATAGTCAATGTAATCAACATAATCATTGTAATCATGGTTGTAATCATGGTTGCTCTCATGAAAGGCAAAATGTTTCATATCATTTACAAAGTCCAAGTTATGTCACTAATAGAATGTCTGAGGATGATGGAAGTCGAGTTCAAAGATACACTGAAAAAAGAGAAGTGAATTATCAGCCATTGTCATCTGAGACATAAATTTCTAGAGTTATTCATAGTCCTATCAAAAATAAGGTTAAAAATAAGGTCAAAAATAAAAGGAAGCCTAATCCAAAAGCCCGTAGACGTTTCAGAGTGGCTGTTTTTGCTGTTTATTTTAGTATATTAATACCTTGTCTTGCCCGTAGGATCTATAATAACAAATTAAAAGCATTTATGGCTCAATATCCTCATGAAATAAAGAAGTACTATGTATCAACTAACTAGCCAGCATCAAAATTCAAGTACGACTAGGCTAAAATTTGGTCTAAAATGTAATAGAAAATGAATTTTATGTAGCAGGTATAAAAGTTGAATTTATAATCTATTTTAAAGAATGCTGAAGATGTGAGACAAGTAAAGGTACGTTTTCAATTTTTAATAAATTAAGAATTAGATTCAAGTTAGCAAGATCATAAAGAACATCTCACGAATGAACAACAACTTATGTTTCCTAAAAGTATAGAGTTTTGTTTGGCTAAATTATTAAATATTGTCAATACAATAACTCATAGTTTTTCTGATGTTTTTGCTCAATAAGATTATATCAGTAATTATTGGAAAACTATTTCTCAAGGATTACTTAGTGGTACTTTTTTCAATAATTCTCGACCTAAATTACTTAAAAAAGTGTTAGTCACTGGACTAGTAAAGCCTCATCCTTATAGATAGACAATAATTGTTCTTAATTAAGATATCTAAATTGCTCTTTTAACTTTTGACATTTTTTGTAGGATCTATATCTACCAATCGATGAGAAAATTATTCAAAGAAAAGTAACTAGAGAAATATTCAACTTAAACAATGCTTGTTTCTAACTTTGTGCTCACTATGTTCTATCTTATAGGCTAAATGATTATTGATGATCTTCTTAAGAATCATGTTCCTGGTGCAAAAAAAAAAATTAACAATACTCTGAATACAGAATAGCTGCATAAAGTCAATGATAAGAAAATAAGACCTATTATTCCTCTTTCTATAAAGAAAAAATTGAAACCCACTGAAGCTAATACACACAAGTTACTTGCTGACCCGCCTATGATTGAATAGGCAAGTACTGCCATAATATAAAATGAAGAAGTAGTAAATGAAATTAAAAGTAAGATGCTCAGCGCTGGTAAAGAGCTGCATGGGTTGTTAAAAAAGTTTATAAAAAAAGATGCTATATAATTTCGAGAAGGAACTATTAAGCAGAGACATATTATCCAAGAAGATGGCTAGAGAGCTTAAAATTTGTACAAGTATGAAAAGCGATAAAATCAAATTCATTCTAAACATAAGAGTTCAGAGGTAATAGAATCAAAAAATTCTTTAGGAAATAGAAGATTATCTCCATCTCAGTAAAAATATATCGATCAATCTCCATCAAAGAATAAAAGACATTCTCCTTCTCCTTAGAAAACTAGGAAAGTAATCAGAATAAATAAAAACAAAAAAAGAATTTGATTCTATTCTAATGATATAATTATAAATTTTTAAAGATTTGAATTGTAAATATTATTTTAGAATATATTTTAGAAGAAACACATCTATCTCTAATATTTTAGTTAAAAAAGTGAATATTTAATATTTATTTGAAAAACAAGATGATGATGTTTGGTATAGATCAAGCTGCTCCGTAACCCTTGTAGATGAAGTCGAATCTGCATGAGATATGTCCTTGCCATGATTTGGGGTTAATTCTGACACTTCTGGCCCAGAATGGATCATCAAACCAATGTTTAACATGAGTATTTCTGTTGTTGTTAGCAGGGAAGTTATGTCCATCATCAGCAGTATCCCAGTAAATTCCGTCATCAGAGTATGATACTTGGTAAGAAGTGATCCATTGGTTGGCGTTGTGTCTACCTTGAGTAATAACTCCGATCCATTTCTTTCTGATTGGAGAGTTCACTTGGATCCATTGAGCTTGGTTGTTGCGGCGGGCAGCCCAGCAGTATTCAGAATCAAGTCTAGCAGCTAAGAATTGCCAACCAGGCCAACATGTTGACCATGTAACTGGCATGCCAGATTGGACAGCATGGATGTCAAGAAGTTCCTTACCATGCTCTTCACTGTCCTCAAGAGCGAGGGCAGGAGTGCAGATAAGAAGGAGAACTGCAATGAGGAAGACCTTCATGTTTTGAATCAACTAATTAATGTGATTCCATGAAAGATATTTTGGATTTAAAGAACCTCTTTTATCGACTAAAGCATAAACTATTAAAAATCTAATAAATGAGGTTGTATATGTTCATAGATATCTGTGATTGTTTCTTACTTTGATTAACCTTTGATTTCTATGATTTCTTTAAGTTAGTCATCATCATTTTTGTTCTAATAAGTAATTATGAAAGCGATGATTTTACTTTTGATATCCCTTTTCATTAGAGTCAAATCCCATTTCCTTCATTTATTATATTTTTGCTAAAGATTTTATGCCATTTCGGTAAAGATCATGATGTTTCTCAACATGAAAATAGTAAAGCTGAAGTGATATCTAAATTAAAACTATTATAAACTAAAATATTTGAGGAATAAAGAAATGTTTTATTCGTTTTCAGTTAAAAATATATCTTAAAAATTACGATTGCTTTGATAAAACTACAATAAAAAGTAAAAAATTATATCTCAATCAGAACTAGCTACAAAAGAGTGAGTATCATTCAAGAAAATTAAAAAAACTAAACTTTGTAAATGGATAATATGGATAGATTTAGTAAAACTTTCATATTATAATCAATCAATTTCAAATACTGAATCTAATATTATAAATCATCTTATCTTATAAAATAATTAATAATTAACAGCCTTTTTTAAAAGAAATAGAGCGATCTTAATATAACAAAGAGTATGATAAAGGAGAGTAATCATTGGATGGTATCAGTGGGAAAATCTTTCACTTTTACAATAAATTTTCTTTTTCTCTTCATAATCTATAAGACCTAAACGTAGTCAGGATTGTTTTCTATTTTGTAAGATTCGCATAAAGCTTTGCTTGACACGAAGTTAAACACACTATCAGTCTGCTTACCTTCCACATTGACAACTGGAATAGTTTTGTTAGTCTACCCTTCTCCACAGCAAGTTTTTATCACACAATCGAAAAGAACTTGTTTGAACATCCATACAATAAGGAACATAGCAAAGAAAGCAGAATAATAGTAAGTTCCAAAGACTCTTTGTAGGATGAATCCAATGTTTTCTACAAAAGCATTTTTGTTGCCATCAGTCTGAATATAAAAATAAGTACGAGGTTATCAAGGAAACTTTAATCGAACATGAAAATATTCTGGTTTCCATCCATCCAAATAGTAAAGCAGAAGTGAATGATAATAGCATATGGAAGCCAGCTAGATACTGTTAGATCGAGTGCTTCATCTAACATTTTTGGTACTCTGCAATATCTAAAGAAGTAGAACTTTTAGTATAAGTATCTTAAGATCAATGCGAAGAAGGTTATAATAGTGATAACTGGCATGCCTCCACAGAAAGACAAACACATGAAAACTAGTGTTAAAATTTAGGCATAATCACTTTACAATTCAAATTCTTAAGGTAGTAAAAGTTTTTCCATTTTGGCTTGAACTTCTTATTTCTAGGCTCTGCAGCGATTGATTTTTTCCATGATGCAGTAGTAGATAGGCATACTAAGAGCTGGATGGAAAACAAGGATGATACAATTGAAAAGAATTTGATATCCAATTTCAACGTACCAATCACTTTCAAAATCAGAATATTGGACTAAAGCATTAGTATTACTCTTGAGATAATCATTTGAGATAAAGACAGTGATGGTATCTTTGAACGATATTCCCATTATATCTGCTTGTAACTAAATAAATAAAGTATTACCAGAACTGTTATCAGCACAGTTGTAGAGAAATATACGAAAAATAAGTTTTGAATCATGGCTCTAGATTGGTCAGTATGTGTTTTATATCGTCTGAATTGGGAAAGGAATATCACAAAGTGTTTTAAAATGAATTTTGTCAATACTATTACTATGGCAATCGCTATAGTTATAGCCAACTTGAGATAATACTTGTAGATGTAATCATAGCAAAAAGTATATATAGCTGTTCCTTAGCCAGACTTCAATACCTAAACTTGGTTAGATATACACCAACTTTGTGCTATTGTAGTGTTGGTTTATGCTAGGATGGTGGTTGAGGTGTAAGTTGAGGTATCTATGGATGAAGCTGCAGAAGGGACAAGGATGTTGAGGAATGAAATAAGCAAAAATCCAATTGCAAGAGCAACTAAGAGCAACAAGTATTGGACGAGTACTCGAATCCATCTAGTGCTCCATGTGACATGTTGGTTTTCCCAGATAATTTATCCAGGTTATGTGTGACATTCTTTGATAGTAATTTTTTATCCACAGAGAAGATAATTTTATGGAGTTTTATCTGAGCAGCAATCGATTGTTTTTCTTTGATGTTTTTATAGTTCTTTCAAGGCATTTTATCTTTCATTGATTGATGAAAAAGTAATATAGTATTGAATGATTTATTATTTTTAATCATCTTCATGAAGGACAAGTTCTTTGTATATTTCATCAACTTCTTATTGTTTTTTTAAAATTTATTCATTATAAGAGTCTACTTTTTATTCTTATTTTTTCAATTATAACTTTTTAAGTTCTATTTCAAGATCAAATATCTTTTTTGATAAAGCGATAGATTCTTGATAATTTCTAACAGGTGCTACTTCTACAACATTTCCAAATTGTTCCATAAACTTATAGATCTAATCAATCGTAACTTTTGCTGGAAATTATATCATCTAAACAACACGATAGCTCTTAAGTTTGACCTAAGTTCTGATTTCTTATGTAATATTATTGCCTTTTTTTAACCAATAAAAGTAAAAGATAATGAATATTAGCATGACAACCATATCTGGAATGACATTCATGTATTTGAAAGTAGCCTGATATTCTGAAGATGATGCTTAGAAGTTTCCTATGGTTGTTGAACCCAACTTGTAGTTGAAAGAATCTCCTTTAGCCTCCATTACTGTTCCACTGATGACATTATAAATGACAGGAACCAATGATATTAAAGCCATGAGCCAGAAAGCAAAAATTAGAGATTTTTGAAATTCAAAAAACAATGATATTCCTGGGCCATATGCTTTGATTTTCTATAGATCTGTAAAGACGCCCATTTCTTCTCCTTTCAAAAATCTGTTACTTTTTTTTTCGGTGTTCTTTAGAGCAAGTTCAAAATCAGCTTTTTGAAATTTAGATGTTGAAACCATAAGACTTTCATCATTTCTTCCATGGTTCTGTTATTTTGAATGTCCATTATTGTAGCTGATTTTAACAGCAGGGGTACCTTCCTGAGAAGGCCTAGCGCTTTTGTTGCCAGCCGAGTCTACAATGAGTCCATTTGCTGAGTTCTAATTAGAAGAAGCATTCATGTTTCAATAGAAATTCTATATTCAAATAATAATTTATTATGATAAAAGAACATTCATGTACTTTCCTATAAAATGTTTCTAACATCTTTGTAGAGATTCTAGAACAATTCAGATACGCTTATCTAATCTTATTTATCTTTCTTTATTTGCATCTAAAATTATTTCTACCTTCTTTCTCTTTCTGCTTAAACCATTTCTGCTTCCATCTCTTTGAGTTATTTTTAAAGTTAAAAACTTCTTTTTTATAAGTTTTAGTTATTCTTTTTGATTTATTACAATTAACGCATTCTATTCTATCATCTCTATCTTCATATTCTAAACTGATTCTTTATTAAGAGTCATCATTTAGTTCTTGAGCTTCAAAACTTTTTTTTATTTAGTTATTTATTAAAATGTTTTATGAGGATGTTTTTCTTTGATCTAGTTTTTCAGAGTTTTATTTTATTGTTCTAGTTGATAGATAAATTAAAATAATTCCATTCTATTGCATTGCTAAAGATATGGAAATGGGTTGCTTTTTAGGTCTTTTAAAGTATGTGGCTTGTTTAATTATTTCTCGAGTAACTTATCTACTCTTTTCATTTAAATCTACTCATAAATAGAAATAATTAAAAACATTCAATAAATTGTAATTAAAATCTTAAATTTGATTTTTTGATTTAATTGATGGCCCTTTACTAAACTATAAAGAGTTGATGACATTCTAATTTAAATCTTAATTTAATAATCAAATAGTCCGTATGCGCTACTCCAATCTCTAATAATAGTAAGACACCACCTCATCAAAGATAAGAAGATCGATTTACCTCATCATTTCAGTCTCTCTTCTTACCCACACCTTCTCACTCATCTACTCACTCATCACCTATAAACAATCAAGTACCGCTTTCATCTCCATCATCATTTCTTCCCTCTCATGCTTCTTTATCTCCAGTTCTCATCTCACCATCTATGGTATCTCAGTCCTAGGAACCCTCTACATATCCATGATCAAACCTTTCTATACCACACATCAAATGTTCTACCTTGTGGCTCTCAGTGGAATCATCATGTTTGGCTTTTGGAAGCCTCTGCACTCCATTGGTTCTATCTTTCACTGTCTACCAGGTAAAATCCATGCAAGCATGGTCTCAGGAATAGTATTGATCGTTCTATCAAGGGTATTCTTTATTTAATTTAGTTTTTTCCTTTGGCCATTTAAAATACTCATGCGTTCTTTTAAATGTCATCAGAGAAAGCCATGGATAATCCTTTCACCATTTTGAATCTTTTATTTACCAACTTCAACGTTTTAACTTTGATATTGACCATACTATTGGTGTTGGCTTTGTTACTCATGCGTAAAAGACTATAAAAATTTCCAGTTATAGGTATAATGGCATTTTTAGGTTGTCTAATCAACTATGCTCATATCTTCAAATCATACTCTGATATCTGTAAAATAGAAGATGTCGATTGTACTTTCTACATTATCGATAAAAGAAATATCATGGAGCCTACTCTCGCACAATTGATAGAAATTATTCCTCCTGCTCTTGTCATGACCATCATCCTCACCTTTTAACAATTTTTATATCTTTAAGAGTTCGAAAGAAGAGGAAAAAGATATAGAAACTAAGGAACTCTTGGATAAGTCACAACCTAAACTAAAGTTCTAGCTATTGCTAATATCTTTTCAGGTTGTTTTGGAGGTCTACCTATCTGCATCAATATCTTTGGCACTTATTAAAATTTTGCTTTTAATAAACACTATGGCTTCAAGGGAACTAAATTAGTAGGACTTATGCAAATACCAATTAGTTTTTTCCTATACACCTTAGGAGCTCCTTATTTCTTCATGATTCCTATGTTTGTTCTCTTTATTTTGGTTGCTACACCTGTAATATACTTTATTCGGAATGTTCTCAACTATCATTGGAATAATTTACATACAATACTCTTCATAGCTTTGATAAGTGTATTTACACATCCGATAATAGCATTGATATTTGCCTGTTTTGTCTCAATTTATTAGATCTCAGAGTTACTAAAACCTGCTCCTTCTGAAGTCATGGTCGAATCCAATGAATCTCTTTCTTCTTCTAAAGGATTAAAAAGATAATCATCTTTGATGGCTCTTGTGGTTTAAAAAAACCAAGATGAAACGACAAAAAAAGAAAACTAGTTTACCAATAGACTAGTAGAAATAGATGAAGATATTCCCATTGAGTATTAAGACAGATAATATGTCATATATCGTTTGATAGGTAAGAATAAAGTTATGTAGGTTCTATCAGTTATATGAATTTCCATCATCATTTGAAAGTTTTAAATAGGATTGTAGATAAATATTGTAGGACGGATAAAAATTTACCTTTATTGCTCAGTCTTCGCTATTCACAGATAATAGATATTTAAACCTTAAACTAGATCGCCTTTTATGTTTAAAATTTGAAACAAAACAATGTAAAAGTTATTTTTACTGGACTACATGATAAAATAATAGAACAAATCAAAGATATACCTTTCTTTGAACAAATGTTGCAAACAGAAGAGAAGTGTATTTATCGTATTAATGTCAGACATTGATTATTTACCTAGTTAAATCATAATTCATAAATATAAGTTAAATACAATTTAACATAACAAGAACTATAATAATAATATTAATATTATTTATGGGGTTGGGGTTGGGGTTGGGGTTGGGGTTGGGGTTGGGGTTGGGGTTGGGGTTGGGGTTGGGGTTGGGGTTGGGGACATTTACTGGACTTTCAGGCACAGACATTCGCTTACCAACTGATTATTCTTCTTTTTTGCCAACACTTCGAGATATTTTGCTTTCCTATCCTAAGATATTGGTCAGAGCCTGATTCTTAAAACCAACCATATTCGAGATCACTCTTTTCAACTTATTAGATTATCTCGATGGATGATATTTATCCTCGATACAATGCACACTCGTTTATTTTGCTTTACAATTACAACAACTTTCATCTAATCTTACACTTTTCTCACTTAAAATATCGACTTTCTTTGCTGAATCACATCTATTAATCTTCAAACATTGTCCTTCAGTTCCTCCAGTTGGCTTTCTATCTTTAATAGAAAGCTATTCAGTCACAAAAGTTACTAATTTATTGATTTTTCCTTATAAAAATTAAATAGCTTTTTTAGTTTGAATTCGATTGGCAAAAACTTTATCTTGTTTGGCAAATTACTATTGAATAGTTGTTCCTAAGTTATTTAAAGAATCCTAAAAATAAGTTGATTATATTTTTTTTTACATTTTTTGGTTCATTATTTCAATATCACCAACTAGTTATTTATTATATTAGAAAAGTTCTCCTTTGTACATTCTCATGGATATTTATATATCTCCTTTGATAATTTCAGTCCTATCTTCCATCACTTAGAATAGCCGAGATTCTATGGTTGATAAATGTTAGTGTCGAAGCATTTTAGACATTTTATTTTAAAGATCCTATCTCATTTTTTACATTTATTTAGTTATCTTACTGTTTTATGAATTACAGTATTACTTTAGTGATTCAATATGAGTAGTTATTTATCCTTTAATCCATTATTGATTTGCTTTATTTTACTTTTCTTTCATTTCATCGTTATCTGAGGATTACTATTATGAAGAATCATCTTCTTCTTTATTTTTATTAGTTAGGTTATCTTTGATAACAACCATTGAAGTTTAATTCAGAGATTAATTTTTACTTATTTTTTTGTTTAAACATAACTCATTACCCATTGATGATTGACTCTTGATCTATTTTTCTCCAAAAGGTACAGTTTTATTTTTAGACTAAATTTTATCGACAAAGGCTGACTAGTATAGATTTTATTATCCTTATTCTTTTATTTTTTAAAACTATCCTATTTAATGGTTAGAATAAACAGCTATTTTATATTCTTAGTTTTTATTTTTTTTATTTTTCTTTTATTTATCTAACTATTAACAAATCTACTATTTTTTCTTGATAATACTTTTCTTGATTTATCTAAAAATTGTTTACTTGATAAGTATTAATCAAAAGGCATATCCATTTGTAATGTTTTAACTTGTTAAGCCATCCGATTATAATCATTATTCATTGTATTAAGTTTTTTATCTAACATTAAATGAGTAGTTCTGAATTAGTAATGTATATTTTTTGTTCCTGATTCTATCTTTGCTATCCCTAAATCAAAATAATAGTACTTTATTCTGTCTAACATAGTTTTGATTCTAAATTTTAGTTGTCTGAATAGAAAAATAAATACTATTATAGATCTAATTGATCTTTTAGAGAAATGTTTGGATTATTTGATAGTGTTTGGATAGCATAGATTCAAACATATCCTTTGTATCTTTATTGATTGTTGTATTTTATCCCAAATTTTATAGAACTCTTGGTTGTATTGTATGATGGAAATTCATATTTTCGATTTATAATTTCTATTCACATAAAATAACCCCTATTTGCATATGATTAACTTATATTAATTGTCGATTGAAAATAAAAATGGAACTGGCTAATGAGGGTATTTTGAATAGAAAAAAACAAAGTCAATCATCACCGACTATTTTCGCTAACAGAAATACTCTTTATCGAAAACTACATCAAATGACAACTCATAAATAATATTAATTCAAAAAAACATCTGCTTTTCCGATACATAAATATTAGTTTTTCAAAAATAGACTTGTAAATTATCTAGAATCATAAAAATAACACGTTATTGATCGAAATAAAACTATTAATAGCTTTGCTTTACGTAAAAGTCAATTTTTAGATAACAAAAAATTAAATAAATAAGGAAGAAGACCTATCCATTCTTAAAATAAAACTTAAAAATAAAATATCTTTAACTATTTACGTTCATTTTCTACTTCTACTAACTTTAAAAGTAAAAAAAGTAAAATAAATAAAAAATAACTTGAGAAAACTTCTTTTTAGTTATATCCAAAATAATAATCCTCAATTTAAGTACTTAATTTTTTAAACACAAGATCCAAATATACAGATAACTCTTTTCTTAATCCCAATCGTAAAAAATCTTTACCTGTATGTACGATCAATTTTGAACCGAAAAAGAGAAAGAATTCTAAAAGTAAAAATGTTTTTGATACTTATCTCACATAAAAATTAGGTTATCAGTCCTAGATATTTTAGAAAAATTCTTTTAAGAAAGCAAGTAAAAATTAAAAGTTTTTTGAAGAATAAAAAGACAATATTGACATATTTCAAACATCTTAAGTATTAATTCTTGAATAAAAACAAAAAGATGACAAAGTTTCTAAATAAAAAAAAGAATAGAACTTAAAAATATTCAAAAAATCACCAAAAAAGCGATATTCGATTCAACTAAAACTTCAAAAAGGAAATAGTATGGAACATTATGTCGGACCTTGGACTAAATAAGGAAATCCATAAGAAAATTAATCCAATTATTGAATACTAATTTATCAAAATTTCTCATAGTTTATATATCTTAATGCTTTTATATATTTAAAATGACTGATCAGCAAAACCAGAGGGAATGGAAATATCCAAACCTTCCTCCTCGTCCTTTCACCTTCCCAGTAAAAGTTTCTCATCTGGATGTAGATAGTCCTGAATCTTCTCTTAACAAATCTCAATTGAGAGGATTCTTCAACATAGCTGGAATATTTGGTATTATCTTTTTCGTTACACAACCAATAATCAACTTCATAGACCATGGCTACTTTTTAGAAGCTACACTCTACAACACAGTCAAGGTAGATTTTTTATTTTGTCTTTTTAACTGGCCGTTATTCTTCATCTGGTAAATATCTTAATATGCAGGTCGTTTACTTCATATTTTTTACAAGTTCTTATCGTAAAAGGATTAAATATAAAACTAGCCTTAGTACTACAACACCTAACTCAAGCTGGTCTTTTCGCCTACTCGACCTACGTTATTCTTTAAAACGACTGGTGTTCAACCCATTCCTCATTTATAATCATGCAAGCCTGTGTCCACTTCATGAAAATGCATTCATATATTACAGTTAACAGGTACCATCTCCTTTATAAAGAGATATGCGCTAAAATTACGAATAGGCAAAATTAAATAACAAATAACCTGAAACTAACTATCCAAATAATGTAACTCTATCAGATTTTTCTTTATTCATGCTGACTCCATGGCTAGTCTATGCTGTTTACCCACGTCGAGCTGTCATCAACTACTTCTACTTATTCAAAAAAATGGTCTTTATCGTGGTTATACTTCTTACTCTCTACATGATAAACTCATAGTTCATTCAGCCTTGGATCCATCAAGTCGGAAAGATACCCATCTACTAACTAATCCTACGTTTAATGCTACCAACAACTCTCTTTGTTGTTATTTGTTTTTCTCTTGTTTTTTAGCAAATGTGTAACTTCTTTGCTGAATTGAGTCGACTTGATCACAGATAGTTTTATTAAGATTGGTGGAATTCGTATACGTATGAGTAGTTTAATCGAAAATGGAATAAGCCAGTTCATCTATTTCTCTATAGACATGTATACCTTTAGCTAATGATTCGATATAAACAGTCGAAAGTGATTGCACAGGCATCTACCTTTCTTTTTAGTGCTTTTCTTCATTAGTTTTTATTGGCTATTATTTTTAGGATAATTAGACCTATTTTAGTGATGTTTATCTTGTTTCAAGTGCCTTTGATAAAGTTTACTAAATGGATGAGAAATAATCGAGAGGGTTTGTATTTGATGTGGTTTGGACTAATGTTCGGACCCACTCTTATCCTCTGCACTTACTTTATTGTAGATTAACAAGTAGCCAATATGTTCACCAAAAAGTGATTCTTTATTCTAAATTACTCCTTTTTGTTAAACCTCGTAATTGAGAACTATAATTATGAATAACTACAATATTGCTTTAATGATTATTAAAATATCAAAAGTATATCATAAAGTATCACTAAATTCACTGCGAACAGCCTATAGAAATTTAGACATATTCTACTTCTGTAACTTAAGAAATTTCATCTACTATTATCTCTTCTCTCCCTACATTGTCTTGTTCTCCCTGATCTATTTCTACATCAAATCTTTTTGACACATCAATAAACTCTTCTTTCTCTCCAATTGTTCTTTTAATCTCCCCAAATTTTGATATTCTTCCTCAATAACATCACTTCCCTACTCTGATTCGACTTGTTTTCTCATACCATAAGTTATCGACGATTGATATATAGTCTAATAGGCAGCCAGAGTCATCTTATGTTCATCTCTGACTCGCATCAGAAGTAGTCCTCGTTCTGGACAATCAACGGCTACTTGTCGAATAATTTAATCTAGAACTTGACTATACAATTCTTCTCTGATAGGACATACTCCTGATAGTTTTGCTTATCTTTCTTAAAGTATTTTATCTAATCTTTAGATCAATTCGAGGACATCTTCTCTTGATGATGGTTGATGTGATACGTATTGGATATGTAGTTTGTTATTATGGTCAGTCCAGTCTCTGGGAGGGAGAATGGAGTCAATAATTTCTTGATAGATCAAGAGATACATTAAAGTTTGGGTGGAGATGATAATGCGACTTACTTTTTTGTTTTTTATTGATGGTAGTCTTTCATGTTTTGGTAGATTTCTACGCCTGGTTCGTATTTGATAAGAGATTATGCGGATAGAGTATTGTTCATTTTCTAAATTTAAATACTAAAAGGTGTCAATAGGATAATAGTAGTGATCAATAGTTATCAATTATATTTTGAATCATAGATATTCAATAATAATTTCATGGTTAATTCTGACTGAAGTATTCAATAAAATATGATAATCGAAATGGATTAAAAAACTTGTAATTAGAATAGAAGTATGTTTTAGTTTATTTCATTGAATATTAAAAGAATTTTATTCAGATAATCGAAATATATTGTCAATTGATCTACTTTATATCAAGTAGAATTATAGGGAAATATATTTGATATCATTTAAGATAAATATAAAAGAGCTAGAGTGTGTATTTATCATGGATGATTCGGGGTTGGGGTTGGGGTTGGGGTTGGGGTTGGGGTTGGGGTTGGGGTTGGGGTTGGGGTTGGGGTTGGGGTTGGGGTTGGGGTTTAAAAGGATATTTAAAGGCATTGATGTAACTATATTGTTGTTTTGAATGTATGTATATAAGATAAGATTGATATAACTTTATAATAAGCTCTTTAGTTTTACAAGGCATGTGTGCCCCTACTATTACAAAATAAATGATCCTTCCAAAACTTATGATTCTAAAAAAAACTAATTCGCTTATGCCAATTAATGCATTAAGTAGAGATATAATTTATATAATTTAAAAATACAATAAATGGTCAAACAGTTCAAGCCAAGCAAAAACGATTCAATTAGAATGGGAAAAAGTAAAAACAACAAATCAAATAAAATACACAAATACAGACCACTAATAAATGTCTATGAGCCTATGGAAATCTAAAATGAACCTATGGATATCTAATATTCTATTTAACAGCAGTTGACTCTACTTTTAACTAACGCCTTTGAAGAACTACTAAACTACTGTCTATCACTATTACTAAAATAGGTGCCATATTTTATCAATATTATATTGTATGTATCTAAATCAAATAAAAAATGTTGTTAATTTTATATTTATCATTAAAATCGAATAAATGGGTAAACGACGATACTGCACTGGCACTTGGTTTCCGGGTGGTCCTCATGATTTATAGTAGTTTTTAAAACTATTTTATCCTACCTATTGCTCATGGATCTCAGGGGAACCAGAAACATGTCCTAAAACATAAAGACTACATATACAATTTGTTATGTACAATAAAGAAGGATTATCCAAAAAGACTCTACATAATGTTCACAATAAATCTCATTTTTAAACTTATGAAGCCATTCAGCACTGGTAGAAATGGACCAACTATGGAAACAAATAGAAAAAAGGAATAGAGTTGGGAAGTAGACCTAAAAATCCTAACATTCCTTCATTTTATAACATGAAAACTTAAGAAATTTATAGCTTTTCAAGATAAAAAGCAAAGGAACTAACTCCTAATCAATATTTGATTTATAATAAAATAAGATAAGTGTTCCAGGAAGTAAATAAACCAGCAGAACCTCTAACTGAATGGAAACCTCCAAGATGGGATAAAACCATCTAGTTCATCACATAAAAACATAGAAATTTATGGCTGTATGGACCAACTGGGTTCGGTAAAACCTACATGATGAAAGAACTAAGTAAGATCCATGTAGTTTATAAGTGGAATTTCTAACAAAATTCACTCTACCAAAACCCTCCAGAGAACACTCAGATAATATGGATGTAAGAAGTACAAAAGGGCAAATCGATAACAAAGGGAAAGCTGAAGGAGTATGCTGATGATGCAAGTGGTTCAATAACATTAAATCCTAAATATAGGACTCCTTTGACAATACCTCGTCCTCTACTTGTAATAACTTCAAACTATCGTCCTGATGATCCTGAAGATGGTCCATATTTTAAGAGTTGGGACGAGTCGATGGAAGAAAGATTTACTGTGATCAATGTTGAAGATTATGTTGAGAAGTATCAGATAAATGTTCCAAGAAAAAGCGTTATCAAGTGATCTATTTCTATTAAAATATCTATGATATCACTATTTTGTATTTAATAGTTATTAATCATTTATAAAATAAGGAGAAGGGGTTGGGGTTGGGGTTGGGGTTGGGGTTGGGGTTGGGGTTGGGGTTGGGGTTGGGGTTGGGGTTGGGGGGGTTGGGGTTGGG
>CAXIUT010000153.1:0-20970 GCA_964035545.1 Bugula neritina
CACTCAAATCAGAGTGATAGGAACCAATATGGTGTCAATGATGGGAGGGATCATGGTGACAGTTGCACCCATTATTATTGACGTTTGTATTACTGGAGGGTTTCCTATTATGATTATTTTTGCTATTTTATCAGGAGTCAGTGGATTTTTATCATCAAGATTGCCTGAAACTTTTGGGTTAATTCCTCCTGATGAGATTAAATAGTTGAAAGAAATTCATGAAGAAACAATAAAGAGGAAAAGTTTACTTGAAACAACAGAAGCTTTATACAAAAAAGATGAAGTCTCTGCAAGTGGTAGTGAAAAAGCAGAAGAATGATATAATAGCTTAAATTCTTATCATATCTAACACTAAATATCTTTAAAATATCTAACACTCAATACCTTACAACAACTAATGAGCAACGAATAACAGTTAATTTAATCCCAAGATAAAGAATCGCCAACTTACTTTTCCTTGATGTAGAAGGTGGGAACAGCTGGAAGGTACCAACTGCTAACAATGATGGTTTGGATATCGACATTGTATATCGGTGGAGGTCTGATGATGATACTCCCTTCCTATTTTACCAAGCCGACTACAACTGCCCATCTGAATACCTGATAGAAACAGTTGTCTCAAATACATCTGTTCATTGAATCCATCTGATCGTACCCAATACATTCCTTCATAAACTTTTGACTCTTTGGTCAACACTGTTCGAGATTACCGTTGTTAGACTTCTTAGTTGGATTTAGTGATAGCTATAATGTATGGAGGGTGTTTATTGGGTATATTTGTTTTGTCTGTGATAGGAGATGTCTATGGTCGTTGGACTTTGATGCTGGTTAATAAGATATTGATACTGATTGGAGTGGTTGTGACTGGGTTGAGTGGTGGTCTATGGGTGGGTGGACTAGGGATGTTTTGTTTGTATGGTAGGATGTAAAAATAGTATCAATTTGGTTTATATCTATATTCCCTAAACCATATAGCCTGTTAAAGCTAAGCAGGCTATGAGCATAGTTATGATATTTTTTGCTGTAGGAGCACTAATGAACGTTCCTTGGTTCTATTCATAAAAGATTATAAAACTATTTTATTTGTCTGTTTTGCAATACCTGAAGCAATATCAATTATCATTTTGATTCTTTATATCAAAGATGTGCCTATTAGTTTGGTAAATAACTACAGTGAGGTGCTATCATCTTTAAAACATATATCTAAAATAAACAAGAAAGAGTTTAATTTATCTCTTGTTTAGTTAACAAAAACAATCTAAAAAATAAAATAAAATCAAAGAGAAAATAAAATAGCTAACAATAATCAAGATTTACGATAATGGATTTATTTCGTTATCGATCTCTTCTAAAAATAACAACAATATTCATTTTACTATAATTCACAATAAGTCCTTTCATATAATAGTCCAACTCTAATGCTAAACCAATTTTAATTCAACATATTTATCAATGACATCTTCGTACAAATAGCCCAAATCATCGCATATACGTCTAGTATATTTATTACTCCTAAATTTTTAAGGAGAAATTTATCCTTTATATATTTCTCTACTTGTTTCGTCAGCTCTTTTATTTTGATTTTTGTGTGGTAGCAAAACAAATCAAATGATGAGGATGTAGCAATGGTGTTGTAGTTTTGTTTTTTGTTATTTTGATACAGTTGACCATTACTTTGCAGTTTCCTGTCTTCTATATCTTTTTGAATTAACTGCTGCCTACGCAAGTTAGAGTTATTGGAATTGGACTGGTAGAGACCTTTGGATCTTTAATTTTGATGCTTATTCAGCCTTTGATCAGTGTTTGTATTAAAAATTAGTTTCCTATCATGGCTATATTTGCATCGCTTGCTGCTGTTAGTATTTTTTGGGGTGTATATGTTGCCTTTAGACTTATGGACAGGCTCCTGCTTAGATAATATAAGAACTAAAATGTAAAAGTGGTATTAAATCTATCTAATTATAAAAGCTTAAAAGACCTTAAATATGATATTGTTTATAATTTCCTCAATAATTTTGAACTTTATGAACAATAAATATTCAAATTTAGAAAATTCATAAAAAAATAATACAAAAAAATGATATAGTAAAAGATGATTCCTAAATAGCCTCCAGATAAAAATCATATTTCCAGCTGATGTAGAGAGTGTGGCACGATGGGCAGGTACCAAATTCTAATGTTATTTCTTTGGATGTTGACTCTCTACATCGCGGGTGGACTCATGATGATGACTCCTTTTCTATTCTTCTAAGACGACTACGACTGCAAAGGTCTCTATCCTGACAGCAAAGCCTGTCTCGAGTATGTTTGCACCTTAACCGATGACGAGAAGCAGCAATATATTCCTGTTAAAAGTTTCCACTCGCTTGTTAATAAGTTTGGCGACTACCGCTGCGAGGCTTCTGAGATAGATTTGATTATCACTTGATGTATAGCGGTGGACTTCTGGGCATGTTCGTGGTATCCCTTTCTGGGAGACGTTTTTGGCAGAAAAACTTTGATTCTATCAAACATGATTATTATTCTAATGGGAGTGCTTGTTACCATTTTCAGTGTTAATGTGTGGATGGGCGGTGCAGGTATGTTTCTATGCATGGTTGGGACTAAAACTTCAAGTAATCTTTGCTATATCTATGTGATATAAAGTATCTAATAGAAATATTCTAAAAAGTTTATTAGTATTATTATGAGTTTCTTTGCAATTGGAGCCTTATTTTCTGTTTTTTGGTTCTATCTTATTTTAAAACTTCTAAACTGTGATTAAAACTGTGATTATTTATTGCTATGGAATACCTCTTGTTATTGCCATAATCATACTAACTTTTTTTATTACTGAAACACCAATTTGTCTTGTTAGAAAATTATCTTCTTAAAAGGTCTTATAAAAATTATAATTTATCGCTAAATTCAACAAAAAGTAAGATTTCGATTTAACTCTTTAATAACTTGATAAAATAATCGATGATTTAAATCAAAATGACTTTAAAAAAGGATAAAAAAGAAAGAAATTCAGTATATTAGACTTATTTAGATATAAATCTATAAGAAATATCACTCTAATGGTAGTTTTACTAGATAGTACAATTAGTTTATAATACTTCAGTCCTACTCTTATGTTGGACCAGTTCAATTTCAACATATTTATCAATGGAATCGTCGTATAGTCGTCTCAAGTGTTTCCCTACTTGTTTAGCACTATTTTGATATCAAGATTTTAGAGAAAGAAGTTATCGTACATAAATTTTACCACATGTTTTGTCAGTTCCTTCGTGCTTGTTTTTATCTGGGACCAAAACAAATCAGAAACAACTGAAATCGGCAACAGTATCGCCGTTCTTATCTGTGTCTTCTTTATACAAGTTACCATGACGATCGAGTTCGCTGTCTTCTACGTTCACATCAACGAACTGTATCCGACTCAGGTCAGAGTCATTGGAGTCGGTCTTGTCGCATCTTTCGGAGCTCTTGGTCCTTGACACTCACTCAGCAAATTATTAGCGTTTGTATCTAGAGTGGGTTTCCTATTATGATCATCTTTACTGTTCTGGCTGCCTTGAGCTTGGTCTGTACCTATCGACTTCCTTAAACCTTTGGAAAGCTACCAGCTTAGGTGATATAGTAGTTAAAGAATAAAGACAACTTGCAAAAGCACTAAGATGTTTCGTAAGAAGAAAAAATCAACTTAACTCCACAAAAATCAAAAGAAGAGAACAATGAATTCTTATCCTGATAACTATTTGTTCATTTGCTTAATATTAATTTAAATAGCTGACTAACTCGATGCGGGATGAAGAGAAACTGGTTGAAACGGCCAAGTAAAACGAATAGTCATAAGCTGGTAATATATATTTCTTTTGATGTAGAGGGTAGGAGCAAAGGGTCGATATCAGAACTTTTTATTTGCTTTGTATTCTCTTTTTTTTTATGCTTTAGGAGGGATTCAGTTGATGACACCTTTTTTATTTTACCAGGACCCTTATAATTGCAACGATATGTTTCCTGATTAGAAAAGTTGTACTGAGTATGTCTGTGCAAAAGCATCTCAATAGGAGTTTATTCCTTAAAAAACATTTTTATCTTTGGTTAATAACTTTGGAAATTACCGTTGTTAGAGTTAGATGTAGGAAGTAACTTTGATAATAACTGTAATGTATTCAGGTGCTTTTTTGGGTGCTTTTAGTATGGCTATTTTGGGTGATATAGTTGGTAGAAAATCTTTGATTTTGCTTAATATCATCTTGATGATAACTGGTATCTCTGTATGTATTTGGAGTAGCAGTGTGTGGATGGGAGGTTTGGGACTTTTGTTATGCAATTTTGCAGGTAAAAGTGGAACCAATTTAGTCTATGTGTTCATAACTGAAGTCGTATAAACCTAAAAAAGACAAATATTTTTGGTAAATATTCAAAACTTTTATTCAGTAGGAGCACTACTAAATGTACTTTGGTTCTATCTCATTGGAAACTATCGATACATTCTTATTTATTGTTATGTCATACCAATGGCTATCGTTTTGGTTGCTTCTATTCTATTTGTAAAAGACTCTCCCATTTGCTTGGTCAACAAGTATTCACCTTAGTAAGCCTTTTAGGCGTTTAAATTTATAGCTGAATTCAATCGCAGACAATAGCTCTAGTTGACAGTGGATGATATTTATGAGTTAAGACTAAAAATAAAGAAGCATGAGGGAAAGGAGAGCAAGGATAAGAAGGTTTTCAATATATTGGATTTATTCAGGTATGCTTCTTTAAGAAAAATTATTCTAATATCAATATTATTAGAAATAACAGTAATTTATAATTTTTTACTCCTTCCATTATGCTCAGCCAATTTAATTTCAATATCTTCATCAATGGAATGGCTGTTTAGTCCTCCCAAATCATCTCTCAACTAGTCTGTATGTATCTTATCACAAGAGTTAAAAGAAAAGTATTTGCTTATATTTCATTATCTGTGACTTGCGTTAGTTCTATCATACTAGTTTTTATTTGGGATCAAAATAAAACAGAAACAACTGATATTGGTAACGGAGTGGCTGTACTTTTCTTTATCTTTCTGGTATCCTTTATGATGACTGCAGAATTTATGTTTTTTTATGTTTATATCAATTAGTTGCTACCCACTCAAGTTAGAGTTATTGGTTTGACCTTTTGTGCTACTTTTGGTGGGTTGACTCTTGCTTTTGCTTCTCAGATAGTTAATCTTTGTGTTAAGAATGATTTTCCTATTATGGTTGTCTTTGCAGCTATGGCGGGTATTAGTATTTTTGCTTCTTATTTTCTACCTTAGACATTGGGAGCGATGCCGGTAGAAATAATTGAAGAATTAATTGTAAATTAACCATAAGAATCAAGAATCAATTAGTCTCCTAAATCAAATAAAAACATGTGATAAATAATTAAAGAAGTTTTTAAGATTGAATATTATTGTTTTAATCATTAGAATAATTAAAAGTATCTTTTGCCTGATTGATTTCAAGATGTCTTCTTTGTTTTTCAAAAGATGATGAATAATTAAAAGTATCCTTTACATGATAAATTTCAAGATGTCTTCTTTGCTTTTCAAAAGATGATGAATAATTAAAAGTGTCTTTTGCCTGATTGATTTCAAGATGTTTTCTTGTATGATATTTAAAAGATGATTGAGATATTAATTTGATAATATTATTATGGGAAATCAGCTGTGTCCAAGTAATGACAAGGAAATCATTCAAAATTTTGCATAAATATAAAAAGGATAAAAAACTTATTAAAGTCTTTTCAAGTATTGCCTTTCTCCCTAAGATGACTCATATAAAAATCCACAAGATATGATTCATGATCTACATTAAAATAAAGAAAACATATAGTTAATTATAGATCCTTCCAACAAAAAGAAAATCATCTATTTGGTTAGATAATAAAGTTAAGATTCTAAAATAGATTAAAAAAGTATTTCTAGGGACAGTTCAGGAAGTTTATTTGAAAAAACTAAACAAAATAGAGCAGTAGTAGTAGATCTAGTCCTTCAAGATGGATGGAAGTATTCAGGACCAATAGTTGATGGTTTGCCTGAAGGGTAAGGTTAATAATATGGACCAAATGGAGATTACTTTATTGGTCATTTTAAGAAAGGATAAAAAAGTGGATTAGGTCTTTACAATTTTTATAATTCAGCTCGATATCGAGGTTAATTCCGTCAGAATTTAATGTGGGGGTAGGAATTTTTGACTTTCAGAATGGAGATCGATTTGAAGGTCATTTTGCTAATAACGTTCGCGAAGGGAAAGGTCGTTACATTCCAAGACAGCCAAATATCGATGGATTACTATACTTTTAGGGCTACTATAGCAAAGATGTGAAAGATGGATAAGGAGTGATGGTGTACGAGGATAGACAGGTACGTGGGATGTGGAAAGATGGGGTATATGACTACGATATAAAATGATTTGAATTTTTTGAAGTCGTAAATAATTAGATTCAGTAAACTAATAAAAGAGTTTTCTGATGATATCTGGCAGACAACTTAATTCTAGAATTATGTTTTTAAGCCATATATTAATAAATGAACTTTCAAAACATGAGGTCGTCTTTGGATATATCTCAAAGTATAGGCAATCTCTTTCTTTTTTGTCTTCTGATTTTCTTCGTCATTCTTTGACTAACAAGCATCTTTTCAATGATTTTCAAGAAGATACTCGTTGCATGGCATTAAGGCCTCGTAGCAGTCTAGCTGTTAACTTGACTGATTTGCTTTAAAAGATAACACAGGATTAAAAATAACATGAGAAACTTCAAGTTAATCAACTGAAATCAACTTTGAATTCACTTTAGGAAAAGATCAAATATGCAAAAACGAATTTTACATGTTAAAAATCAAAGATCAGAGAAGAAAAAGCAACACATATATTTTAAGGTTTTGATTGTAATATGAAAAAAAGTAACAGATGTGAAGATCAAAGTACTCTTGCTGAAAGTATTAACGTGGTAAAAAATGAACAGCGTATTATTGATTCTTCTTTGGGTAAAATAAAAACATATTACTTGAGACTTCTCTAATCAGCTCTTTAGGGATCAAATCAAAGAGCAAACCAGCATCTTCATCTTTCCCTTAAAATACTTAAAAATGCTTATAAAATAAACTCTCCATCTTACGTAGAACTTTAATAGAAAAAAGTTAATTTACCTCGACATAAATCAGATCAAAACAAAAAAACAATAGTAATTGATATCGATTAAACTCTTCTTCATTGTTCCTAAGATCCAAATAAACCTTATGACTTCAATGTGTCAATATAAATATAAGATGGAACAATAGTTTAGGCTTATATAGCTTTGAGACCTCATGTGATAAGTTTTCTTAAGAAAATGGCCAAACATTTTGAAATAATAGCTTTTACAGCTAGTCACTAGTCATATGCAGATGTTGTTCTTGATTAGATTGATCCCAACAGATAATTTATCAGACATCGACTCTACCGGAAACATTGCATTGAAATACACTAAAAATTATATGCAAAAGATTTGAGGATACTGAATAGATAGCTTTCATAAATGGTGCTTATTGACAATGCTCCTTACAGCTACATTTTCCAACTTTAAAATGCCATACCCATCTTGCCTTATCTAGAGGGTGAAGATCAAGAATTGATGCATTTGGAGAAGTATCTTTAAGAGATGAGAAAATATGAGGATGTACGAGAGGTTAATAAGAGAATATTCAAATTGCATCAGTATAGTTTGTTTGGAGATGTGGAGGAATTGGTAAAAGAACTTTATGGAAAAAAATGATTACTACTTTATTTTATCTTTTTTCACTCATCAATTGCTACTGCTTTTAACAATATTAATAGTGGATAATCTTAATAAAAGGATGTGAAGATATTTGACAATATCCATGATGATTAAATATTAGAAGTAAAGATGGGTATTATTTGAAGCGATGACTTGAAATACTACAATTAATGCAGTAGTTCGAGATATCTCCAGTTGTTGTTGGCATGGCCATTTCGATAACAGCCATCTAAGACTGCCTCTCTTTAACATGCCTAATTATTATATCTTACCTCTTATTAAACTACACTCAATACTACCATAATTAAATAGCCATAATTAAAATCAACTCGTATCATTTATCTTTATTATTTCTATTCATAGTTCGAATAATAGTTCTAAAGATGCCACATTTTTATTTATAGCAATTTAGAAGATCATCTCTTTTCTATTTGATGCAAAGGTCGTAAATTTATTTGGAAATGTATTATAAGTTTTGTTGTTTGTTTGCTTCATCAAGGGTGACGTATTTCCCCATTCGATAGCAACTAGCAGGAAATTAAGGATCAAAATCGTTGTCTTTTGGAATCATTACTAAAGGAGTTCTCTTTATCTAGTTACCGTCTTAAATGTTTACATCCCCTCTTTAACTGAAAAAGTCCTATTTATGTTAATTCATAACAAATAATCTTTAAAAATTATTATTAATCATAGATAATAACACTCACCACTTAGGAAAGTATTATTTATCTACTGATGGCAAACCGATGCTCTGGTTAAAATCTCCTTGCCACTCTCTTCTACCTGTCCATTTATTAGGATACTAGCGGTCAAAGTCTCGGTATTTATGAGGGAAATAGGGACTCTCATCTAGATCTTTTTGGAAATGCTGTTCAAACCTGATTGCGATAGTACTGTGCTCTTACTATGAACTTCATTGTCAGTGATTTTTCCTGAAACTTTATGTT
Source organism: Bugula neritina (assembly GCA_964035545.1). Taxonomy (NCBI): domain Eukaryota; kingdom Metazoa; phylum Bryozoa; class Gymnolaemata; order Cheilostomatida; family Bugulidae; genus Bugula; species Bugula neritina. Next base: position 8,721 of record CAXIUT010000153.1, read on the forward strand.
CCCGTTTTGATGGTGACAGCCCAGGAGTGCTTGTTTCAAGAGTTTGAGGATTATAGAAGGAAGTCTTTAGTGGAAATTTATCATTTTCAAGTGGCTAGACATGTCTTTGAATAGGTTCATACCAGCTAATAATTCTTTTTTGCTTGTCTCCGAACCGAGCGATTTATTCTTGATGTCTATGTCTGATCAGAGACTTATCATAGTACCTGATAGTGGGTTTAGCTCCAGGGATGTCATCTGTATACAGCGCTCTCATGAATAAAATAATTATCAAAAATTAATTATAGATGAAAATGTGATAAAAATAATGAAAATACAATCATGGAAAAAGTGACCTGAAATCTAAATATTGACTATCTATCTCTTAGTATCTCTCGTTATTTGAAATCATCAACTAAAATGCATCTAATCTTCCCTCATCATCTTATCCTAGATCATCTTATTGCCTCCTGAATTGGTCGAAATGAGATCGATTCTCAGGAATTATTTCGTCTTATGAGTTGGAAAAGAGGTCTACTTGGGTTTTATAACTGAAGTTTAGTGATTTAGAGAACTATTATTCGTTGATCAGGCTCTTTTAGGAAAAGAAAGGAACTTGTTCTTTGAATTTTTAGGGATTTTAGCTTGCGTTTTGAAGATATAAAGAAGAAACAGAAGGAAGATGTTAGTTGATGATTTTAGTTCTTTTAGGTTTGGTGATTTCTTATTTTAGTTCTTTTTTTTAATTTTAAAGATGTTTTTGAAGATTAGTAGTTTGTTAAATTAGAGTTTAGTTGAAGAAATTTAATTTTTTTTATAGTTTATTTTTGATTTTATTGAATTTATCAATATTTTATTTTTTGAAGACAAAACTATTTTTATTGAGTTCTCTCCAATACAAGCAATAAGCTAAATAACTAAATGATTACACTATATTTTAATCAGTCCTTCAATAGAAATAGATCTTTCATGCATATATTCAAACAATTGATAATCTTTTATCCTTAGTTCTCTTATTTTATTTGCCCCAACAACCTTTTTCATTTATTTGTTGATAATTTTGACAACTCCATTGATAATGCTATGGACATTGGCTGTATTTCTTAATATGAGACTAAGTACACTATATTTAAAAGAATGGAAATTTGCCGAGGAGTTTTTCCTTGGTAAAAATATTAAAGAATCTTTTTTTTAATTTCTATCTTATTATATTTTATCTAATTCATCTACTCTTTAGCTATTTCATGAGAATATCTAAGTCCAGTGATAGATACTTTATCTTGTACTCTTTTGTAGTTCTTCTGGAACCCAAAGCATGCATTTTTAGACATACAGGAGTCCATTAGTCTTTGTTGGAGGGACTTATTTCTGAAACTATCTGAATTAACGACTATATTTCCTACTTTTATTTATTTATACTTATTTTGGCCATCTCTTAGCAGATTTGACTTGTCTTGTACTTCCTTTATTCTTACTTAAAAAATTCATCACAAATTTATTTATTTATTATAACTGCTATTATGTATGCCAACACTAATAGTGCCATCCAACTTCATAGGTAGCCATACAAACTTGATAGACATTGATGATTGACCATTTTTTATGTGTGTATTGTTCTTAATTATGCCTGATGACAAAGATTGCCATCTGTTGATGTAATAGTTAATAACATAAAAATGATTTTTATGAGTTTTAAAGGGTATAAATGACAAATTGAGTCAATTTTGGACTATATTAGTTGATTTGATATTAGTTTGTGGGTAGATATTGAGTATTGCGGGAGTTATAATGTTTTTATCTATGCTACAAAATATAATTGTTTTCTTAAAATGTAAATAAAATCAATTAAAACCTCACAAATATGATAGTTTGATCTCCAATACCAATCTTTATCAAACCTATATCTTTATAGCTATATTTTCTATAATATTTTTATCTAATCTTTTACCCCACAAACAATACAAAACAAAAACAGTTCCAATGATGATTTCCAAGTGATAAAGTATGATATCAGGTTGTTATTTAACTTTAACTTTATTTTTAAAATAAGATTAAAAGTTGCTCCCTATGATTATAAAAGATTATTCTTAACAAATTTTATAAAAGAGCAATAATTTATAAAAAAAATAGTATATTCCTAGATAGATATTCATTATTATTTCATTATTTATTCAATAATACAATAAAATACTCTTATTTAATATTTATCATTCATATTTATCTTTGTTCTGGTCTGCAATAATCTAGCTATAAAAATTTAAATATCTCCTCTTCTGTTTTCATCAAAGGAATATCTCCTCCTTTGTAGATCTTTTTTATCCCGTTTCGTTATTTCTTCTTTAGACCGTGATCTGACAGTAACAAACCTTTGTTGTGTGCTACCATACGCATTTGTCTGTTGAATAGGTCACTACCTGTGAAGTACATCATTGCGAAGGCGTACTGGTTGACAGGATAATGTTTTATGTCTATTCTGTGGTGTTGTCCTTAGAAGTAGCAGACTCCCATGTATGCGGAATTGTTTCTTCCATCGAATTTGCGAGGATGAGATAGACTTTATGTGATAAACTTTTTTTTTTATAACTAAAATACCAAATTTTGAAGTAATTTTGGCTAAATTGAACTATCATGACGGCATATTAGAATGTCAATGTCACCGCAAGTTGGTTTTTTACGACGATATGAACCAACTACCTAGACATGATGAGTTTTGTTGGTGAGAACTAGTCTGTAAAATATTTATTTAAAACATTAGAAGATACGGGTAACTTTATCTCTTGGTATTCTTTTAGAAAACTACTAGAAATATTTAAGACCGACTGATATATTTTTAGAAATGAGATCTGGTCTTTTTTTGAGGTCATCTACTGTTTTGATTCCCATTTAATAGAACTATTGTGCTTTTTTGTATCCTATGCCCCATACTTTTTATAGCTATTTGCATACGCTAATATCACCTTTTTTTTGCATTCTTTGAACTTTACTTAACATTCCATTTTTTAGTATTTATCTTATTTTTTATACCATCCCTTTGGACACTCCTTCTATCTACTTAACATCATCGGCATCAGTGATTTCTTTATTATGTCTTCGAATGGCTCCAATGGTTCTGATGTATAGATGTGATCTCACATCGTTTTGTCTCTTGTATATCTATTGCATTTAATTTAATTTTTGACAAATGAAGTCATTACGTTTGAAATAATGACTTTGTAAATTTTTAGGTGGGGCAAACCATATCATCTTCCGGTCTGATTTTGGCTACCAAGGAACCAAAGGGTCAGCTTAGATTGATTCACCCAATCTGCTATCAGACAGTACTGTCTTCATATTGTATTTTGATGGGTTTTATTTGATTGAGATCTATTGTTATACATTTGTTTTCTATTATTTATATTATTATTATTCGATATTTTTATATATGATTTATTATTCTTATTTATTTTGCAGGAATTGAGGTTATACTTTATGATATCTATTGTTATTATTATTTTTATATTGATTTTAAGGATCGATATATGAGCTGCTTTCCTAAATATCTTAAAACTAATCCTAGTCAAATGCTTTGATTCCTTTTTGACTAAGTTACTCATAGCTGGCTTCTTATGAAATCAATTTAATGATTTAATCGATTTAGGGTTTATTTTATAATTTGGGTCTTATATGTTTATCATTCAACTCTTAAGCCTACAACTTCTATTTGGCAACTGATAAAGAATTGATCTAATTGTGATAGTTTTAACTATTATCATACAATATATAATCTTGAATTCTCATCCTTTTCAACCTTTTTAAACTATCGACAATGAATTGATAACTTATTATCAACTAATACCTCAAATATTCAGATATTCTGGTTCTAATAGCATTGATATCAGATTTTTATGAAATAATGACTAGTTTAGCATATTATTGATTCATTTTTTATGTAAATTAAATGATCTTGCCTCCCTGCATAAATATGCCACGAACCAAATCAGTTACTTCTTAGTTTTTTGGATCATTTTATTCGTCTAAAAGAGGCAAACATAGAGATAGATGCTGGAATATGCCGCTATTGGATATTTAGTTATTTTTTGATAGATCTTTTACCTTTCGAATTATGGGAATTTTTGGTTCAGGTTATGCTTGTTTTTGCTTTATAGGAATAGCTGCTTTTAGTGTTTTTATGTGTTCTAGCAAGTTCATGTGATTCATTTGTTTGTATGTTTATAATTGAAGCGGGTGCTATGTTTAAAATCAATTCTCATTTTTTTGGAGTACTCAAAATATCAAATTATTAATTATCAATTTAAATAAGACTGTATTTAACAACTTATCACCCTTTAATATCAACTTATCACCCTTTAATATCAACTTATCACCCTTTAATATCAAAAACCCTTATTATATATAGTAATGATAGTAGGAATAGATGAATTGACTTGAATGAATCAAAATGTAGTAAATCAGCTTTTTTTCAATAAGCATACTTTGTCTTTTTGCAATCTTTTTCTCAAAAATCCATCTTCCAGCTCCTAGATAAATATCTACACGTATTTCATAAACTTTCCCTTATCTTTTATTTTCTTTCCCTCAATGTAGGCATTTAATTTTCCTTATTGAATTTGTTTTAAGGTTTAGGCAGCCAAATACTTTCTGGCCTAGGTGTAGAGATGCTATCCACTATTTTATACTATTTTTATAAATCCGTATTATTTTAGTTCTTTTTCTATTATTTTATGCTAGTTTCTTTCTCCAAGTAAATAGTGTAATACTTTTTTGGTTGTTACGTGTGATTGCTTGAATGTTTTCCACAGTTGGCTTGCCACCTTCTCATGCTCTTATGCCTTTTTATCTCCTGAGTGAATCACTATTGAATTTTTAAGACAAAGAGTCAAGTGCTTTTGGAAGTTATGGAAAGAGGAAGAATTAAATCTACCTTGGACTGATAGCTAATACTCATCATCAAGCGACAATGAACTGGAAGATAGTAAACTTTAAACTGGAGAGGTTGGTTTTGGTTGTTAGTTTTTGATGAGAGGTTATTGTTTGATGGGTTAGTTTTGGATGAGGAATTGATCGAGGTATTTATTGGAGTCACCGCGTTGCAGGTATGGTAGTTCTTGTGGGAGTTCTTACTCTTTGAGTGAGTCTTGAACAACTTGGGTGTGATTTTACTAGAAGAAGATGCCTATTCCTTCTGGTTGTGACATACTAAATTAATTATACCACTGAAATAACTTTTAAACATTTACACTAACTTATTTTATCAATTCTGATTAGAATTATTCTACCAGTGACTATACAATTAAATCTAATATAAAAGAAATCATAGATGAAAAAGAGTCATAAAGGCAAGTAATGACTTAATATTTACTATGACATCATATAAAAAATAATCAAATAATTCTTTTTGATTTTAAGATCAAATGGTCAGAATATGTCAGTAATCATTCTTTTGCTAAAAGTATAAGTCATTGATATATTGATGCAATTGACTCCATATTTCTAGTATTAATAATTCTCATATAAATAGCTAATCAGAGAATATTAAGATTGATCATATCAAATATTTAATTATAATTAAGATGCCCCTCAACAACCAAAAGGAGTACATATAAATCCCCCTATCAATCGAAGACACACCTCTCCTTCTCTTCTAAAAACTAAACCCGCCTAAACACCCATCAGATCCCATCGAACTCGGGCTCCACCTTATAACCAACATCGACTAAGCCATCAGGTCATCAGACAACACCTCCTTATTGAACATTTACTTCAACTAGTTCTAAATAGCCAATTCTAGTAATTTTGTCTAGAAAGATTGGCCGGCAGTGCATGAAATATAGAGTATGATTCGTTGAATATTTAGTGCAATATGAGTAGAAAGATTTCGGAGCTAAAGTTCAGACGATTTATAATGAGCTAAGGTTGAGGAATCAGTTTTAGAGAAGTAGAAAAGGTGCAGAGAAGTAGTTTGTGGATGTAACAGATTATAGTTGGTAAAACTACTAGTCTATTTTGGAAAGATAGTGCAAATAAATATCGTTTCCACCTCTTGTCATCTGGGTACCTACTATCATATCAAGAATATATTTTAAAATTTCCTTTATCAGTTCAGTAAATACCATTAAACCAAACCTTCCTTCACATTGTAGGTCGATAACTCTATTTTCAATATCGAACGCACTAAAGAGTTATTGTCACAGTTGATACTATTGATTCCAGCAGAGGCAACTAAAAATCCAAGTAGCAAGTAGACTTCTGGATATTTTGCCTTACTTGCTTCAGCATCGATTGAACTCTACCAAGGTAACTACAAATAAGCCCTATCTCTCCTTTCTAGGATCTCTTTGCAACATCTTGCCGCATATTCTAGAGCAATAGGCGCACTTCTTCATTTATTTTTGCTTACCAGCTATAGCTACTTCATGCTCGAGCAATACAAATAGTCAGCTAGGGTAGTAGAGATGATATTGCTATTTTACCAAAAGAACAAAAAATATTTTAGCGGAGTGAAAGGCTAGCAAGCAACTATTAAACAGTTTGAGCAGTTGGCCAGTTTACTATGTCTGGATTATATATTTTTATAGTAAAAACCTAAATCAATAATTCTCTAGTTATTCAAAACAGTATTAATAAAGTTAAAAGACAAGCAGAACAAGTAAAAACTATATGACAAATATATAAAACTCAAACAAAAAGACCAGCACTCTCTTAACAAGCTATTCCTTTACATATCTTTGCCTTCCTTTAATGGAGTACTTTATTATCTATTTAGATCGATCAGATAAGCGAGATGGTGGGCATTCGCTTTACTTCTGTGCATAATTTGACACTAAACACTGTTTTGCAGCACTATACTCAGATATCGATTGACAAGTTGTCAAAGATGTTGAAGGTGGGGCAGTAGGAAGTGATGCACCAGTTGGAGTCGTTTAATAATGTATCTGCTGGTTCTGGGCCATGGGATGTGACTATTATGCAGCCTTTGCTTAGTCAAACCAGAAAAGTGCAGGTGTCAGTGGTAGATGGAGTTGTCCAGTTGGATACAGAATAAATACTAGATAGCAATAACTAGTGGGAACAGTATCATAAAGAAATTGCATGGCTTGTCTAAAAAGTCGATGCTGTCTGATATATATAACTCAACTGTTGTATCAAATGTTTTTATAGTAGTGATAATAGTAGTGATTTAATAGTAGTTATACTAGTAATGATAATTAAATAATGCAAATAGCAATAATAATAACATCATAGTAGCAATTAGTGAGCCAGATCCATGGGAGATATTCTATATGTACCAAAAACCATCGACGCTAATAACAAATAAAAAGTTTTACTTCTTCTGGGATAACTCCAAAGCAACTATCTCTGCAAGGCATTATTTTCTAAAAACCCATTTTCTTACAACCACTTCCACACAACATCTGACACCAACTACCTTGTTTAGCTTTAGATAGTAATTTTTAGTCTATCTTCTAGTTAGTCTTTGAAATAATCTTAATCTTTGATTTTGAAGAAATCTTCGACAAAAGAACGAAGTATTTGATAGCTATCTGCCTGATTGACTAGTATTTTTAGATATTTAGAGGTTAGTATTTGTAGTTATGCAAAATGTTTCCATTCGATAGTGATTTATTAGTGATTGCCTGGTATTTTACTATCGATTACAGTCTATATAATTTCTTTTAATTTGATCCGATGAAAATCACTATCGACCAACCCTTTCAATACCCCATGATATTTCATCAATACTCCACAAGTTATTTCTTACTCACCAATATTTTTGTTTATCTTTTTGCTCAATTGGTTGTAATATAAAAACTATTTTTTTATTGATTATTTTATTTGTTTTTGTTACAGGTTGAAATGGAAGTAATAAAGAAGTGGTGGATTTGATCGACTTGTAGGTTGCTAGACATTTTACTAACGCCAAATGGACTATCTTGATTTTGAACGAATGGGTGGGTCGATGTTTGGAGTTAGAATGGTTGTGAGGTTGTTTTTGCTTCTTTATTTTTTTAGTTATAGTAATTCAAAGGCTTTACCTAGTGATTTCCTTTTATTCTATTCGTGTTGTTGGATATTGCTATGATAGTTAATGCTATTTTAATCGTATTTACCAGGCACAACTTATTTTCTAAAATATTTTCTCAACTTGCCCACAAAGCCCTTCTTCTCCATCTAATCATCATACTACCCCACTAGACTGATATAGTTTTAGTATATCTAGTTGACATTGAAGGAAGAATCTACCACATATAGCTTTTTAGTATTAAAAGGAATATCAACCATATCTTTGACTATTTATCCATTCGATAGCAGCAGTGTTAGATTGGTGAGGGGTTGATGTATTTTGGATGATATTAGTTTATTGATTTGTAGGATTAGATTTTATAGCAAACTCGTTCTGATGGTTTTAGTTGGTATGCAGTATGCTTTTATCAGTGTGAAGAGATATTTTAGCCAATATTTACTTCTGCTAATATAATTTTGCATCAATTATATCAGTTAATTAGTATTGTTTATCTACCAAAATTAGTCAGGCCAGTTATTCCTATCGACAAAACTATCAAGCATTCCACTCTTGACCAAAGGCTTAAGATATTTGAGGATGATGCTATTGAGTTAATGATTTTTATGTGATATTTTTTTATTGAAGTATAATTTGAAGTATGATTATAAACTTATACTAATAGTTGCTTCTTTTATATCTTTATAGTCCCTTATCAAATGCAATCCTACTATTTATACCTGACCATACCTGAACGAACACTATTTTTTATTTTATACTGTCTAGTGCTGTGATATGCTGTCTATTTTCTTTGATTCGCTTAGTTAGTTGTGATGTTAGAGAGGGGAGTCGATCGTTCTGTACATTTTTATCAACCTTGTGGAGTTGTCGCTTAGTTTGCGACTGCTGACTATCGATGATGGGCTTATTTGGGATAGTTTATGTTCTGTTTTCATGCTCATTAATCTCTTTCTATTAGTTATGTGGCTATCTGGGTAAGATATAGTCGAGTGAGTTGTTTTGGTTTACTGGAATTGTTGGGTAGGGAGAGTGCGACCTGCAAGCGGTGAGATAAAATGTTTTTGTTTTGATTTTGTTATCAAAGGAAGTAAGTTCATAAAATTATTTATCAGCTAAGTTATATTATTACAAAACAACCAAATATGATATTCTTAATCAAAATAATGATATTATTTAATCAAAATAATGACATTCTTTAAATCATAATAATAAGGATGATATTTTACTACTTAATAATAAAAATAACAAATTCACCAGCCTTTATTATGTTTATAAGCTATCAATATTTTTAACTTATTTCTGGCAGATGATTCCTAATGCACTTTGCTTTTAATTTTTTAAAGCGACCTCTTAATCGTTGCTGCTTTTTATCCATTTTTATTTTGAAACTAAATAAAGGCCAACTAATTCATTTTCTTTTATATCAGCATCAATATTTTATAAACCTGTTTAATTAAATCCATTTCCTATATTAGCTATCCTTCTTTGACTTTTTAAACTTCCATTTCTTGTTTTATTTTTTTAATTTACCTTTATCGATTCATATTGATTTAGTTGGTTCTATAGATTTGTTTAGCTTTTCTTCCTTACTCTCTGTACATTCTTAACAAAAACAATTTGGCTAGCATGTCTGCCCTTCTCTAGATTTATACATTGGATGGAAATCTTCTAGTACTAAATTATATCTTATTCTAGTCCATGAATTACAAATCATATCTTCTTATTTTCTTCTATTGCCTATGTTATATCCTAAATACTACAACACCATCTTCAGATCGTTGACGTCGTATTTGATCTCTTTGAAATTGATGTATTTTTGGTCGGGAATAAATGACTAGTTTTGACCTATTTTCTATTTTTTATGCTTGTTGCGAATGTAGTTTATGCTTTTGAAAACGGGTTCTCCTGAAAGAGATTTTTCGTTGTAACAATTTTATATCAAATATGAAAAATCATATTCGCCTATTGTCACTGTACTCTTCTACTTATCCTTCTTATCCTATCTGTAGTGCTTGTATGTCTTTATATTTATTGCGCTGATATATGTCGACTATTATTGCAAACTAAATGATCGATTATTATACAGTTTTTCGAGGAGATCTTGGCGATTGAGCAGTTAGTTGACGTTATGTTTGAGGGAGTCGTATAGAAATTGGTATTGCTATTTTTGGATGCGAGAGATAGGTAGTTTGCCGAATATCTAGTATACTGTCTAAAACTAACCCAGTTATCGCATCTACCTATACGATTTCATCACCATCTATTCTACTAGCTAGTCTTTCTGGGTTATTGATTACTTTATCTCTTACTTTATCATGTTAATCTTATATTATGAATTCGATCATTTATCTGATTCAATGAATATATTAACAATAGTTTAAATATGGTCTTTCAATTCCTATTTAAAACTAAGTAGTTGAGTAGTAGTCAATGATGAACTGCTACAACTCTTTACTCTTCTTTCCTAAAACATATTATAGACATTTAACCTTTGATGATGATTTTGAGTAATGATATAAATGGATTGATTTAAATCCTGTTGATAATAATTACTTCACCAAATGGCTTAATAAGGATCTCAATATTTCTTCGGATACATCGGCGTTGCATCAGCTCTCGTCTTTGCCAACCTCGGAGCTGCCTACGGGTCAGCTAAAGCAGGAGTAGGTATCTGCTCCATGGGCGTCCTTAAACCAGAACTCATCATGAAATCTGTAGTACCCGTCGTCATGGCCGGTATTCTGGGTATCTATGGTATGATCGTTGCCGTCATCATCGTCCAAAGAAGTATCCTATCTTCTATTCAGTTGGCACTGATTACACAGACAAGTCAGCCTACGCCCATTTGGCTTCAGGACTCTGCTGTGGGTTCAGTTCTCTGGTACAAATTTAACTAGGTAGGCGGCTGGACTGGCTATCGGGATAGTGGGAGACGCAGGAGTTAGAGCAAATGCTCAACAAGACAAGATCTTTGTGGGAATGATTTTGATTCTTATCTTCGGAGAGGCTTTAGCTTTGTACGGATTGATCGTCTCCCTTATCCTCACATCGCAGTGATTCGTAGTGATAGATTCACCCATAAATTTAACCACCCATTCCTATCATTACATACATAGACATCATAGACATAAATACTAACAAGAAACTACTAACAAGACAACGACTATGAACAAGATAACTACTATTAAGAAGATAACCATTTAAACAATCAAAATCGACTTCTTCTCGTCTGTTTTCCATAGATTTTGAATGCTTCTTGAGTCTTTTCCAGTGCTTTCTCTAATCTTTTCTTCAAACTATCTTCTCTGGCTTCTGGCTAGTTTAGTTTATAACTAGTGGTCATTGAACAGTTAAAAGATGATTTGTGTATTTTGGGTCTAACTTATTCTGTCCCAATGACTGAATGTCTAGTCTTTTCAGAAGTAATTGATTACTAAGATTGTTGAGAAAGTATTTAGTTTTTAGGTTGTCCTTTCTCTTCTGGACTGATAGAACGACCTCGACTTGATCCTCCTTTGCTTCTTCTATTTTTTCTTCTATTCAGCCGACTTTAAATTTCCGTTATTTTTTTATCCAACCTTGTGGAATAGTCTGACAACTAGGAAGATGCTCTTTTATTGACACTGATATTTTCCATGAGTTTATCGATTTGATTTTGGTATTATGCTTTTAGTTGGTATCTTTAGTGTTCGGGTACTATTTAAAATCTACAATTAAGAGCCAATTTAGGTTAATATTAACTACTAATTCCAATATCTTCTATTTTGATGGCTATTTTAATGCCTAGCTATGCCAATTTGCATCCCAGCTAATTTAATTTTTATTTGATCATATTAACAAACTGATTCTCATTCAATTTGGCATGTCTGCTTAGATTGTCTTAGATGTACTAGTAATCAATAACGAATCCTTTGCCTTTCTTTTATACTATTCTCTACATCTATATTGTATAGGGCAGTTAGTGTGAAATTAAGAAGTTAATGTTAGCTTGGACTTTATGGTAATCTTATTGGTCGTGGGTGGGTATTTGGCGACGGATTGTTACTTTTTGTATTTGGTGTTTTGGACCTTAGAATGGGTAGGGGTGGCTGCTGGTTATTTCGATTATGTATTGTTTTGGCATGTTTATTATCTAATTATCTTATTTTATAGATAAAAGTAATAGATTAAGGGGTTGGGGTTGGGGTTGGGGTTGGGGTTGGGGTTGGGGTTGGGGTTGGGGTTGGGGTTGGGGTTGGGGTTGGGGTTGGG
>CAXIUT010000153.1:21170-49791 GCA_964035545.1 Bugula neritina
CCCAACCCCAACCCCAACCCCAACCCCAACCCCAACCCCAACCCCAACCCCAACCCCAACCCCAACCCCAACCTACAGACCTTTAACCTTTGATGATGATTTGAGTAATGATATAAATGGATTGATTTAAATCCTGTTGATAATAATTACTTCACCAAATGGCTTAATAAGGATCTCAATATTTCTTCGGATACATCGGCGTTGCATCAGCTCTCGTCTTTGCCAACCTTGGAGCTGCCTACGGGTCAGCTAAAGCAGGAGTAGGTATCTGCTCCATGGGTGTCCTTAAACCAGAACTCATCATGAAATCTGTAGTACCCGTCGTCATGGCCGGTATTCTGGGTATCTATGGTATGATCGTTGCCGTCATCATCGTCCAAAGAAGTATCCTATCTTCTATTCAGTTGGCACAGATTACACAGACAAGTCAGCCTACGCCCATTTGGCTTCAGGACTCTGCTGTGGGTTCAGTTCTCTGGTACAAATTTAACTAGATAGGCGGCTGGACTGGCTATCGGGATAGTGGGAGACGCAGGAGTTAGAGCAAATGCTCAACAGGACAAGATCTTTGTGGGAATGATTTTGATTCTTATCTTCGGAGAGGCTTTAGCTTTGTACGGATTGATCGTCTCCCTTATCCTCACATCGCAGTGATTTGTAGTGATAGATTCACCCATAAATTTAACCATCCCTTCCTATCATTACATACATAGACATCATAGACATAAATACTAACAAGACAGCTAATAACATAACTCCTATGAACAAGATAACTACTATTAAGAAGATAACCATTTAAACAATCAAAATCGACTTCTTCTCGTCTGTTTTCCATAGATTTTGAATGCTTCTTGAGTCTTTTCTAGTGCTTTCTCTAATCTTTTCTTCAAACTATCTTCTCTGGCTTCTGGCTAGTTTAGTTTATAACTAGTGGTCATTGAACAGTTAAAAGATGATTTGTGTATTTTGGGTCTAACTTATTCTGTCCCAATGACTGAATGTCTAGTCTTATCAGAAGTAATTGATTACTAAGATTGTTGAGAAAGTATTTAGTTTTTAGGTTGTCCTTTCTCTTCTGGACTGATAGAACGACCTCGACTTGATCCTCCTTTGCTTCTTCTATTTTTTCTTCTATTCAGCCGACTTTAAATTTCTGTTATTTTTTTATCCAACCTTGTGGAATAGTCTGACAACTAGGAAGATGCTCTTTTATTGACACTGATATTTTCCATGAGTTTATCGATTTGATTTTGGTATTATGCTTTTAGTTGGTATCTTTAGTGTTCGGGTACTATTTAAAATCTACAATTAAGAGCCAATTTAGGTTAATATTAACTACTAATCCCTATATCTTCTATTTTGATGGCTATTTTAATGCCTAGCTATGCCAATTTGCATCCCAGCTAATTTAATTTTTATTTGATCATATTAACAAACTGATTCTCATTCAATTTGGCATGTCTGCTTAGATTGTCTTAGATGTACTAGTAATCAATAACGAATCCTTTGCCTTTCTTTTATACTATTCTCTACATCTATATTGTGTAGGGCAGTTAGTGTGAAATTAAGAAGTTAATGTTAGCTTGGACTTTATGGTAATCTTATTGGTCGTGGGTGGGTATTTGGCGACGGATTGTTACTTTTTGTATTTGGTGTTTTGGACCCTAGAACGGGTAGGGGTGGCTGCTGGTTATTTCGATTATGTATTGTTTTGGCATGTTTATTATCTAATTATCTTATTTTATAGATAAAAGTAATAGATTAATCATTACTCTTTCGAATTAGTCTTGAAGGTTATTTTAGTTAGAAATACAGTGTTTATAGGTTTTATATGAAAATAAAAAAGATTAAGATTGGTTTTAGTATGATGATAAATAGATTAAAGCAAATATCAATTTTTTTAACTTTTTTATCTTAACTTGGCATCTTTTCTTTGTCTATCTTATAGCATTTCTTTAGCCTTTTGCGCATCTTAAACTTTCCCTTCCCTCAACAACTGCAAATCCTATCTATTTCTATAATCAGATTTCAAACAATTCTACTTCAATTGAATCTAGCTATAATACTAAATATACCTGAAAAGCTTTAAGACTAGTACCCTACCAATATCTAGTCTACTCAAAATCAATAAATCCGCAATAGCTGCCACTGTATTTACAGACTGCTTTGTTTTTATGATAAATAACTGATTCGAAATAATCAGAAGGTCTTTATAGATAAAGAAATACCTATTTTTAACTTTATCAAAAGTAATTTAACTTTTGTACTAGTTGATTTTATCAATGAAGGTAATAGTTTATACCATTTCTGATCTGACAGTTCCAATAAACAGTCCTGAAAACTTCTACCGACCAAAAGACACATCGATTCTTCCTCCGTCTTTGAACTACCATACTTTATGCCCTCGGTTTAGCAACTATAAAGAATTCAAGCCAGCATGTGCAGCAAAATCATAGCATCCATAATATCTATAGCTATTTTTGGGTCCAACGCATAAAAAGTAACTAATAGGTGGATGATGACATATCTGCTAGCAATATATTTTAGTTCCGTCGGGGTAGCCGCCTTCGAGAGTTTATCCTAAAATTGGATTTAGCTGTATTGATATGTATGTACTGGTTTGAGGAACATGTCTATGTAGTAGCTGGAGGCGATGGTGTTGGCGATGATGTATTTGAAGCGTTTGAGAGGGTTTTTAGTTTTAGTTGCCTTTTTCATGAAATACGGGTTGAGACAGCACGATGAAGTTGAATTTTATAGTGCAGTCGTTGGGACCATCACTTTGATAGGAAATGATATTTTGGTTAAGTTGAAATCCCCACTTATCAATTTTTTACCTATCAACTTCACCATCTACTTGCCAACTGATCGTAGTTTATTCACCTGATTCTTGTCACCACATATCTTGCCTCCCTTATTATAAGCATTCTAGTGCCGATGTTCTTATCCTTTGGGAACTGTTCTATTATTATATGATTAGTTACTTGTATTATGAGACGATGGTTTTGACTTAATTTGGTTCTGGGTTGATGAAATATTTGTTTTGTTCTTGTGGCATTGTTTTTGAGATGTTGTAGTCTTATGACTATAGTTGTTATGGCTAAAATCCTTGCTTTTTTAGTTATTATTCATCAGGTTATTCTTATTCTTTTAAGTCCAACTTCTATTTAAACCAGTTCACCAGCTTCATTACCAGAAATATTTATAGTTTTATTAAAGGTATTCACTTATAATAGTAGATCAGAAAATACAAAAACTATATCTTAACAAAATATCTCTAATCAAAACTTAATAAATAAGATTATTGTTCATAAGATCATTCGAAGTCATCTGTTTTGCTTTCTTGGTTGTTTGTGGTTGTTTCGTTGCGAATTACCAAAGGAGAAAAGTATCTTTGTTGCTTATTTGATGATGACCCCATTGAACTTTATGATAGTGATACGAATTGACTCTGCTGTTTGATCTATCGTGGCTATATCGGTTAGTTTTGCTGTTTTGGAATAAATTATGAGAATTTTGGTTATGAATTTTACCTGAGTTAGAATATTTACATTGGCTAGTATACTATCTGTCTGTTTTAGATAGTAGTATTATCACTTGGAATGTCGTTTTGAACAATATTGCCATCGATACTTGCAGCATTATTTAAATTTATTTCACCTTTACTGATTTATTCTTTATTTTGTTCTTCATTATTTTTCTTTTCTTTCTTTTAATCTTCTTTTTCAACACTCTCTATCTTTTTCAACTATATTCCTTATAGTATTTTGCTAGCATTCATGTTTTGCATAAACATTAGTTGAGAAGACATCATCCTTTTCACATTTGGTAGTTTTTCAGTCTAATTTATCAATTCCACTTCTTCTTGCTTCTCATTCATAACTGTGACTTCCTAATCTGTTGAAAATGTCTTCAGTATTATATTCTAAAAAAATGATACTTTCGCCTTTTTTGGCTAAGATGACTTTTACGTACTTGCTGCTTGATTTGATACCTATAAATTTTATTGTTTTTATGGTTTTTCTGGTTTAAAACTATCAGATTCTTCATTTTAGGATTTCTCTTGTTTCTTTTTTCCTCCATGGAGTTAAAGATTTTTGAGATAGTTGTTATTGTAATGTCTCAATAGTTTTTGACTGGCAGTTTACATAGACATGGCATCTTTTCCATAATAGTCAATAAGGTTAAAAGACAATTTTCTGGGTTGATATTTTTGAGGTTCTAGCTTTCTTCCTATTTTTATTTTTTATTAAAACTCTGATTCAATTTTTTAGATGTTATAGAGTTCCTTAAATCCGAAATAATCTTCTTCTTAGTCTTCATAGTCTTCAGGCAACTCATCATCACTTTAATATTCCTCTTAGTCAGAAGACTATCCTTAGGAATCATCTGATAGGAGTTCATCTTAGTCCAAATCTTAGAGAAGTTCTTCATCGTAGAAATCATCTTAATAATCACCTAAAAACCATTAAGGAATCTCTTTATTTTTAGCTGCTGAAATAAAATCTTAGAGTGTTGGCTTCTTTATTTTATTTACCTCTTTTTACTTCTTTCCTCCCTTATAAAATAACTCTAATTCTTTCTGATTATTTCCCTCGATTTCTTTGCTTTTTGTTTCGACTATTTTCTCTAGCTTTTGATCAATTTTTTCCTCTTCTTGTTCCTCACTCTCTTATTTCTAATCTGACTGATTGTTTTATTCGATTTATTTGTGTTAATCTGAGGTGAGATCATTCTCTTCTTCTGATTGGCTTCCTTCTAGGTTGTTATCTTTGAGTTCTTGGTCTTTGTCGAGGAGGTGTGTGTTAGTCGGGGGTGTCAGTAGGTGGTTTTGGTGTGGAGTGGTCATGGGTGGTGTCTAATGATAAGAAAATGATGAATATATTTCGCTCATTTCTAAGAGCAATGTATAAAATCTGACATATATATTAACAACTAATATCTACTTTCATAACTAGTCCATCTAAACCAAATCAATTCATAAAATAATTACATTTATCTATCACATTGACAACTAAATAAATATTTATAAATTGATGATATTCAAATACGTATAATAATAATGTTAGGCACTCTCCTCTAAACTATTCTTCTCTTCATAAATGCAGTAGCCATTCTCAACTAAAAGCGTTTCCTTAAAAAATGTACATCAGCTATCATATAGATGGATTCAATACTGTTTCAACACCAGACAATCCTAATGAAGCTATCACATCTAAAAGTCAAATCATTATGGCTATGGTTACTCTCAGAACCATTGGAAAATGTAGTCGTATAAATCATATAGATTTCTTGATACCGCTCAATATACTGGCTATTTTGTTAGAAGTATTAGGATGATCTATGTTTATTTGATATGAACTAAAATTAATGCTTATAACATGTTATTTAACTATAAATCATTCCTATTATTACATTTTGTTTGCTTTATCGTTTGATTCTTTCTTTTCTTTGTTTAGTCTTTACATCTTTTTTGTATATTTTCTTTTCTATTTTATTCCCTCTTCACTTATTTCTCCCTCTTTTCCCTACTTCTTTTCTTTCCCTTATCTACCTTATCTACCTTATCTGGCTTATTATTTTTCTTACATTTTTTTCTTTTTTTTCATTTTTTTTCCATCTTTTCCTTCTAGATCAATTCCATAGTCATCGTTGTCTTTTTATTTTTCGATTAGTTTGTAGATACTTAGCATTCTTTTGTTGAGTTCTGAGTCAGTTCTGGATCTAAGGTAGTGATCAAATCTGAACATAGATTATACTCTAATTTGTTATCTGACAATAGACATGTTTTTGATGCCATAGTGATGTATATTTTGTGCTAGAAATCTATCAGCGTCAATTGAAAATAGTTTAGATCTAAATTTAGTATAAACTGTTGGATTGAATTCTATCTCATAACACCTAGATGATTTCCAATCTAACAGCTATTCATGTAGTTTTCTATTAGATATCTTCTATTATCCATTATTTATCTGCTTCAATATCTTCTATTTATCATTTAATTACTATATTCTAGACCAAAATACATCTGAATACTTCTTTACGACTTATATATCTTTGCCTACGTATTTTGATATTGCCTAGAGATGTTTTCTTCCAAATTTTTAACAACCTCCAACAAATGCATTGAAATCATGTTTACTCCATCCTCTTAGTCCGCTATCCAATAACTCTTACTTCAATACTAGTTATTCTTCTGTTAATGGCTAACTCTTTTATTTGTTATTGAGATAGTCATCTTATTTTTGTAACAACTATTGTAGAATATCTCTATTATTGTAAAAATGGTAATCTGGGATTGTTATTTTTTTATTCTATTTGGGTTATCTTTTAGTTTTCGGGTCTAGAATATAGTTAGGCTTTATTTTATCTCTTCTAGTTGCTCTATAATCATTTTGCAACTCTTTTGCTAGTATTTAATCTAGTGCCTATGCATCTTATCTTTTTCTTTTTTAATCTTGTTGCATAAATTCAAATATATTTATTGAGTTCATTGAAAAATCAACTATATCACCCTGATTCTGTTGATTATTTATCTTCTACTACAATGCTTTATTCATTGCCTTTGTTTTAGTCTACCCTCTTGCCAATATATCATCGATTTGCTAGTCAGTTATTGTCCCTGTCTATGCTTTTACGACAAAATTAGCACCGAATTGCAACATTTATTTAATTTACTACTTAGTCAATGCTTTATTTTTTTGACTATTTTTTTGTTGTTGAATTACGATACTATCTATTTTTAATTTTATTCTTTGTCTGTCTACTATTTTCTATTATACTGTGTTTTATGTTATCAATCTATATACATTGACACTGTTCTTTTGACCAATGCGATGTGCTCTATCCATTGCTTGCAAATCCATTTGAGGATTGAAATCGCTATCATAGATAATGACTGTATCAGCTGCAGTTAGGTTGATGCCTAGACCACCTGCTCGAGTAGACAACAAAAACACAAACTGTTTTGATTACTATGCCATGAAGTCATCAATTTGATTATCTCTGGCAGTCATGTCAGTTGAACCATCAATTCTACAATAATGAAATCTACGATAATTACAGTAGTCTTCCAGAATATCTAATACCATTGTCATTTGAGAAAAGATCAAGACTTTATGACCGCCTTCTGATGATAGTTTTTTTAGTAGTCTGTCTAAGATGATTAGCTTTCCTGAGGCCTCGATCAAATGCTATCCTTATGGGAGACCTTAGGGCTAGATGTTGGGAAACAAATAAGGATGGTTGCATACTTTACGTAATTGCATTAACAAATTAAGATAATATTTCTTTTAGTCCTCAGATGCGTTTCTATTCTGTAGTAAATTTTTGTATATTTTTAGTTGTAAATCTGTTAATCCTACGTGAATAAATACTTCTTTCTTTGGTGGCAAATTCTTTTAGACTTATAGTTTAGTTCTTCTGAGCATAAATGGTTTTAGTATTTTATGTAGCTGTCCAATCAGTTGTAGACTTTTCTTCTACAACTATTGCTCACTGCTTTGACCGTCACTTTCAAACCAATTGTCAAATATCTATGAGTTATTGAATATTTATGGAAGTAAAAAATTAAGTAAACTCCAAAGCTAGTGCAAATTGTTCTGAAGAGGCGTTCCAGTTAATAACAACTTACATTAAGTATGCAGTTTTCTAACAACTTGTGACAGCTGACTTTCCTAATTTTTTATTTTATGGGCCTAATCTATCACTATATAATGCCATTTTATCTTCTTCAAACTGTTCAAACAAATCCTCACACCCTAGTAACTAGTTACTATCACATCAAATCTACCTTTATCGACTATATTGGCCAATATATCTTATCTTTCATCTTTCGTAGCAATTAGTTTGGTTACCTTTGCGCAGGGCATCCATTTCTAAAATTAGTTCATCCAGTTGCCCAGAGTTATCTTTGGGGCGATTATTATATGAGGACCATTCACCTTCTTGTACTCCTTTATAAAAGCCAATATCGATATTGTCTGAATCGTCTTGCCCAGACCCATGTCATCGGCTAGTATTCCGGATATGCCACTCTCGTATAGACTGATCATCCAGTTGAGACCAACCAGTTGGTAGTATTTTAGTTATCCTGATTGAAGGATTGAAGGTTGTTCTGTTAGCCTAGTAAAGATTTATTCTTGTTGTTCTTCTTAAATCAAATTTTATATTTACTAATCTTCTTCGTCGAAGTGTCCTCGTCTTCTGGCTTACATTTGGTTGTGTTTGCGAAGGATGTCATGCTTTGAGAGGAGAAAGTTGGTGTAGAATTAAGCTTGTTTGACTAGAGACTAGACTGCTTGTTCTGGAGAGGAGTTGGGAGGTGGTCGAAGGGCTTTTAGTTGCTGCATGACTGACTCCTTAAGAGTGTTTCTTTCTTTAAGAATTTAGTTTTTTGTCTTTTTGGAATGTTCCCACTCTTATTTCATTTAAATATTATAAGTTGAAATCTATCTCATTGGATAAACCGCCATTAACAATATATCAGATAGATAAATCATTACAAAAACTCACATCCTTTTATTTACTACACTTTCTACTATACTTTATCTTACACTTTAGCACTTTATTAAACAAAGATATGTTATTTTAGTTTTACAGACGAACGAAGGCTATTTTATTCTATTTTGGACTATGTTTTTTTGAGTTGGATGAGATGAGACCGACCGAGGTGAGATATATTTTAGTCTGATTGCTAGAAAATGACTTATTTTCTGTCTTGATTCTCATCTACAAAGCGTTAAAATATCACTTCATAGTTTATATGCTATAAATCTTATGAATATATTGCAGTTTCAGCTATTAAAAACTATATCTACTATTTGCTAAAGTATTCCTATAATATCTAAACAAAAAGTTATAATTTTATACCACCATTCTTATGTACTATCTATTGTATCTTTTATTTCATTACCTTAGCGTTTGTTAGCATCTTTTAAGTACACTTTTATACTAACTATCTTTCAATTTACAGTGTTAAAGGTTAAAATTATGAAACAACTCCTCTTAATTTGGTAATCAACTCACTGCTACTAACTGATGATGATTTTTTTGGTTGATCTTTCTAGAAGATAAAGCAGATAAGAAGTTTGCTATGCTATACATTTAAGTAGAATGGCTAGTTGATGAACATATGGCATAGATCGACATAGGTTAGCTTTTATGATTTTGACATCTAAATATCTGCTTTCAAATCATAGTAAGTGTATTTTTGGTATTTGAGGCGATATGTTAATAAAGTTCTTAGATTTTTTAGTTTTTTAATATTTGGAGAGTATTTTTTAGGATTGTGGAGGTTAATAGGTGTTAGTGGTTATGTTTTTTGAAGTTGCGATGGCTGTATGTTATTATTTATCGATTCAATATTATGATATCCTTAAGATCTATGCTTTTTTACATTTATATCTATGATCTACGGCTATGATTGATTTATTGAATTTTAAGGATAATTAACCTGAATATATTATTTATTAATATTTTACTACCTATGTGTCTATTATTACTATCTTATGTTGTTTGAATATCTTATACTTTTTTATTTTATTTTTTATTATTTTATATTTTCTTTACTATTTTTGTATTAAACTAAAGTGCTTTAACTTTTATTTAGCTTCTATTCTGCTATTTTCAATTTCTACATCATCTTCTACAACTACTTTCTTAAATACTAATTCTATTTCTAATATCTTTCACTCTAATTCAAAGAAACATCCCTACTACTACTATCTTATATTAAATTATTATTATTTCCTACTTACTTATCTATTTGTATTCTTAGAGGAGTTTTATACATATTTTTAGTTTTATTTGTTTTTTATATTATTTTTTTGTTTCTGATTTCTTTCATATTTATCATTTATTTACTATTTATTTATTATTTGTGTTTTTACTATAAGATGGTATTAAAATATTTGAGTTATTAATTTTTAAAATCTTATTTTTGTTTTTTTATTGTACTCTATAATTCCATTATCTCGATATACATATTTTCTACCTTATTTTAATAATATTCTTTTTAGCTATTAATTAAAGTCATTGTTTTTGATAATTTTTATTGTTATTTTATCTGATTTTTATATTATTAAACTAGTAAATGCAGTTATTAATTTTTAATCGATAGTTTCATATTTTACTAAATGAATATTCTATTTTATATTTGTAGTTGATTAGTTTATAAATATTTTTTATCTTTCTTTATTATCTTTATCTATTTTATCAACTATCTTTTTTCCCTTTATAACTATTTCATCTTCTTTAAGTTACTTTCTTAAATATCTGATTTTCTTTTTATACTACCCAATCTCATAACCTTTCTCTCATTACTAGTTGACTAATTGATATTAATGTTTTTTTAATAGGCAGCTAATCTGGTTTTCATTTTGGTGTTCTCTTTTCGTAGTTTGTTTATTTATACTTTTAATTCATGCAGTTAGAAATAGAGAGTCTACTTGTCATATATTATATTTTTAGGAATCATTTTCTCGTTCTAGCGTATTTATTTGGTAGAATCGTGATTGGATAGTCTAGGTATTTTGGTTATTGTAGACTATCTATGGGAAAATATGTTTTTAATCGGAGCGTGAGGCTAAGTTTTAAATATTATCCGCTATTTCTTTTTTATCATGAATGGCAAAATAGACATCTACCCTTTTATTATTATCAAGTATCAACTAATAACCATTAGGGGTTGGGGTTGGGGTTGGGGTTGGGGTTGGGGTTGGGGTTGGGGTTGGGGTTGGGGTTGGGGTTGGGGTTGGGGTCATAGATATAAATCAACTACTAATCATTATTCTTATATAATTATTTGGCGCCATGTAAATCGAAACCCTTGCCAGTCCTCTCTACACCCGCTACCTTCCCTCTCGTCTGCCCACAGGATAAACAGTTACCATCGTCGGATAAGCCATTTCGCTAGACGAGTCTAACAGAAAGCTGGTAATCCAGCCTGATCCTGAAGGTATTAATGTATTTATTTAGTTGATAATAACATCGAAGTGAATATTCCTCAGTCTATGGAGTGTGGAGAGTTGAGAGGAATCAAGTTTTTGGAGGTGAGAGGGATAAGTGATTCAGGAAGGTCGATGACTTTGAAAGAGTATTGCAATTTCAAAGATAACTTTGGTAATGTTGATGTTAGCTAGATTTGAAAACTTATAATGAAGTGTTGAAGCTATCCACTGAACCTTCATTCAAAAACATATTTGGAAGACAAAATTGAACAAGTGATAGTCTTAGTACCTTATTCAAATATAGAACTATAAATAATATAAATAATCTCTTAAAATCAATAATGACCAATATCTCTTTTCATGTTTGTTTTGTTTTAATAACTAGCTATCATTTAGACATCATTAAATACTTACTTCAAGTTTATAGTTTATTCTGATCAAATAGTTATAATATTTATATTTATTATTCTTTGATAACTTTTAGTCTAGATGTAACTAAAAAAATCAACGAGCTAGATGCAACCTGAGCAAAAGATTTAAGATATTTCAGTGGCGATGGCTTCTCCTAATCAATAGATTCGTTCCTAAAATGTTTTGAATTCAAGTATTCGAAATAGGCCAAGAGTTCCGGTGGTTCTTCAGAGCATGATCAGATAGAAAGCATCATAGAAGATGTCAGTGAATCAACCATAATAATAAAACTCATAAAAGAAATCAAAACTAGGTAGTTCTATTCGCAGTAAAATAAAAAAAACTATATAAAAGATCAAAGATGTGAAGAAATGTTAAATGTGTGAGCTTTAAATACCAAAACTACAACATAAAAATCAATAAATACACATGTGCGATTGCTAGCACAAAAAAAACTTTTGCTAGTCTTGTTTACAACATTATATCATCTATAAAGTCAATACATTTGAAGAAGTATTATGTCCTCATGAAGGCTGTCCTGTTGGTTTGGACATGGAAACTACTCTATTCAGAGGATTGCCTTTAGCTATACAAAAAAAGTACAGAAAGATCAGACAATTTTATACAGTAGCCAAGGACGAAAACGCTAAAATGTGTCCCAAAGACAACTGTGAAGGTATAGTAAGACCAGCAACGTAGAATGTAATGGTTTGCAATACATGCAGTCAGAGATGTTGTTCGAGTTGTTTATTGGCAGTTCACGAGGGCAAATGCGACCGTCATGAGATATAATTCTTTTAAAACAACCTGCATTATCGTCAGTGCAGGAGATGCAAAATAATCGTCTAGAAGCAGGCAGGATGTAACCATATGACTTGCAAGTGTGGGTTTAACTTTTGTTATATGTGTGGGAAGAGGTGGACTGGAGCTCATTATGGAACTCATGATGCTAGTGGCAATTTGGTCGGAGAGGCAGCTGAAGAGGACTGTTGCTAGTGTTGTGATAATGGGTGTCATTGTATGGATGACTGTGTGGGATAGACTTGTGCCTTCATCTTGAAACTACCTCTTAAATTACTACTATTCCTCTTGTTTTTCCCCATTATCCTCATTATTTGGCTGGGTAGAGATTTTTTTGTGATTGTTGGAATGTTTCTAGCAGCTATTGTTACAGGGATATTTGGGTTTTCATGTGAGATATTAGGCTAGTTAGAAGGGATACAGTTTTTCTTTGGGATTTTGTGTTTTCCTGGGGTTTTATGTTGGGGAATAGGAAGAGGATTTAGCGAGATGTTTTGCTAGGTGGTTTCAGATGTAGAAAATGAGTTTTGTTAAATGTTCAGAGAAGGAGTACACTCGATTTGTGAACTTTGATTTGAATATGTTTTCAATTTTAATCATAATAGCAGTTTATATCTATAAGATATCTATGTTAAATATTGATAGGATATTAAAAGAAGGATAATAAATTAATTCTTTGTATTTTTAGTATGCAAACAAACAACGTCTTTACCTACGGGACCCTGATCCATCCTCAAACCTTTGGTCGTTTCTCTAAAAACAGATATCAAGTACAGAATGCAACACTAAAAGATTTTATAAGAAAGTCTGTTAAAAATGCTCATTATCCTGGTATTACCAAAAACAAAGGATCTCAAGTAGAAGGACTTCTATATCTATCAGTCAATAACGAGGATCTAGCTGCATTAGACGACTATGAAGGATAGCAATACGAAAAGATAGAAGTTAAAGTTGAGACTAAAGATGGAGAGAAAAGTGCTCTTGCTTATTTGTTTAAAAATCCTGCTTAGTTGGAAGATAAAGCTTGGGATTACGAGAAATATGTAAGAGATTTTTATGAGTGATTGATCATTAGTTTATTATGTTATCTTTAATAATCAAAAATAAAAGCTAAAAGATGTATAAAACCTATGAATGTTATTTATTTAACTACAATGATCAAATTTTAATAAATCTTTAATCTATGTTTTACTTATCACTCAATAAGTAAAATCGAAAATGATAAAAATAAAGGTTTTAACAAAAAATTACCATGAAATAGCGTATAAATCAATGGAATTTAACTTTAATTTGTCGAAATAAGATAATTACATGAATTTAGCTGTCAATATATATTTAGGATTTGAATGGTTTATATATATTATCGAACATACTCAATTGAATCATGATCAAAGAATTAGTAGAGCAGAACTAGCGTAAATAACAACAAAAACAATATGATACTAAAGATTCCTTATCTAAATACCAGCTATCACATGATATCACATCATTTTTAAAAAAGATTATTAGAGATGGGTTTTCGAATACTCATGATCTATCTTTTCAAAGGATGCACTAACTCTGTTAAAGCTAACTGAAAAGATTGTTAAAAATAAAAACATCAGATCGAGGAGCAAGATCTCCCATGGTAGATAACTAGTTAACGGTTACAGTTGTAGATATTCAAGCTCAGATGTTTATTGAGCAACGAAGAGAAAATGAAGAAAATAGTCATGGATCTATGTCGTCGAGAAGGAAAAAAGATCAGGAAGAAACAAGGGAAAATATCATAATTAGGAGATATGAAGGGATGATAGGCGAGGTTTAAAAAAATGAGGCCTAAATTCGTAAGTTTATGGATAAATAAGTGATCAATCACTAGTAAGTAGATTTGACACTTTGTTTATAATTCTTTATCAATATAGTAAAAAAGCTAAAAAAATTTGGAAATTAAAAAATAATATCGTCCAGAATTAAATTGATTCAGGTGGTTATTTATTTTTTAAAAGAGTCGATGAGAAAGATCAATCCGAATATAACTCAAAAAACAAGTGCTTAGTAGACGTTTTCATAGGGTAGTATTATTTATGACGTGGCTGCTTCTTTTCTTAGTTAGTTGAATTAACAGTAAAATCCTCACGAAGGTTTAGTGCATGAGCAAGTGAACAAATTTTCAAGATATTCTTCAAGATTTATCGAGGATAAAGTGTTTTAGCTTTCAGGTATTTGTTAGCAAATAACTCAACTATAAGTATTTAACAGAACATTATCATTTTCTCAATTATAACCTAACCAAAAGACAGCATTTTTGAGAATAGTATAAGTGATAATAAGTTTACATCATAAAATATCATATCTATCTCGAAAGAAACCTCAGTTGATGAAAGAATTGTAAAATGCAGGCAAATAGTTTGACTTTATTAACAATAAGATAGAAAACTTCTTTTCTCATATAACTGAAGAAAGTCAACAGATGTAGCCTATCAATTTTAGTGGAGGAGATCAGCATTGGAAGTCCCAGTTGAGTTAGTATTTTATCTAGATAAAGAGTCATATTGTGAAGTTGTCTTAGATAATAGCTAGCCAGGATTTGCTTCATACTGAAAACTATCGCAAAATAGATAGGTTTTTAAAGATAGTGGAAATGTATAGTAAGATACTTGCTGGGTAGCAATAGATAATAGAATAGTGGATGGATATTTTGAATTCTTTGTAGTTATAAAGATAGGCTTAAAATATATCCAATTAGTAGTATAGATTGTTCATTATGTTGGAAGATTGTCTTTCTTTGGATAAATCTAAGGTGTCCACCCAAAGACGCGACTAAAATTAGCATAATAGCAGAACTAATTAGTAGTTGTAGGTTGAAGTTAATAAGCTGATAGAAGATTACGAGCGTGTTCGAAGGTAGAATATGCAGTTGATGAGTAATTTATAGTTGTAGCAGCGTTTGAAGGAGGAGTTATTGATGTAGGTGGATGAGAGAGATAAGATAATTAAAAATTTATCTGCTAAAAAGTTAAACTTATAGAAGAAATTGGCTAATCAGGACAAGACATCACAGGTGTCGAGTAAAGTCAAGCTAGATGAGAATAAGAAGCTCGAGCATGAGGCTCAGAAATATTTATAGAGTTCTTTGTTACTAAAATAGCAATTGAAAGTGTCGTAGATTGAGAGATAAAGGTTGTCTTTAGAACTATAATCGTAAAGATAAAAGCACATGAAGATCAACTAGGCATTGAACCGTTTGAAGCCATAGAAATAGCGAATGTAAATAGAAATATAATAGTTGAACAACCGTATTTAGACCATAAAGAATGAAAACCTTAGACATAGCAACAGGTTAAACAAGATGATAACTGAATTAACTAATGATAAATCACTTTTAGAGATGCATTTGGACAACTCCTAGAGAAATAACTTACGATTGTTGGAGAGAATGGATTTGAATTAGAAAAAGGTGGCAGAGTACAATAAAATCATGATGAATCGATTGGATTAGCATGATTAGAATGCTTTACATCGGTTGGAGAGAGAGATGGCTAAGGTCAAAAAATAACTTGATGGATCGCAGATGTTAGTTAGATAGGGAGAAGGTGAGTGTCAGCAGTTGAGGGAAGAGATATTCGGGTTGAAGAGTAAATTGAAATAAAAAAATTTGAGAAAGGAAGAGCCGCAGAATGAAGATTATATAATTGAGTTGCAGTAAAAATATAAGAAATAGCAAAAGAAAAATCAAATCTTGAGTCGATCTCTTGAGAATATAAAAATCCATGAGGAATAGTTGTAGTCATAGATGCGACAGAACCAAAGAAAGCTAAAGGAGCAGTAGTTGAGATAAAAAGAATATTAGAATGATAAGAGCAGGTATATGAAGCAAGTTTAATAGAAAGATAAGAAGAATCATGCCTTATAGCAGCAGATATAGTAGTTGAGATCTTGGAGTGAGACTGAAACAAGAAAGGTTCGAGAATTGGCATCAAAAAAATAGATATAGTTGTACTAGAAGTTATCAGGAGTAGGATCGATGGAGTTAAAAATTCGTTTATTATAAGAACAACTAGCACATAAAACTTAACAATCATAGAAGGCAGCACAGTAGTTGATTGATACTAAGATGAAGCAATACTAGAGTACAATAGAGAGTCATAAGTTGATATAATTGAAATTGGACTAGCAAAATAGAGCACTAAAAAAGGACCTTGATTAAAAGATATAGAATGAATATAAACTGGGAGCAGAGATAGATCGATTGGCTAAACAGATCGATCGCATGAAAAACTAGCTTGATAAATATATCAGGTAGTTGACAGAGAAGTAGATTATAATAAAGATGGAGAGATAGAAGAATGACTAGCATTTGAAGCAGTTGAGAGAATATGAGATAAAGTAGAAGGTAAAACAGAGTACTACTCCTAGTCGATAGAAAATCAGTGCTGAGGAAGAGACTCCATCTCAATTTTAGAGCAGTTAATATGGTCATGATCAACTTGGTAGATCAAATATCAGGTATGATAACTATTTTAATGCCAAAGAGTATGATAGACTATCGAAGGAGTTTAATGATTTTAAAAAACATGCTTCTAGTACAATAGACAAGTTGGAGAATTAACTTAAAAATACAAAGAAAAATTAGACATAGCTAAAGAACCAAATAAAGGAGATATAGAGTGTTAAGGGGAGGTTGATTTAAAGCTAGAATAAGGTTAAGAGTCTAAATCATGACTTAGATTCTATCAGAAGGTAAAGAGATCGATTAGAAAAAGATAATGTGGTATTAAATTAACAATTAAAAGAATGTAAGGATCAAATAACTGTTCTGAAGAAGTAATAGGCCAATATGGGACAAAGATTGGCTGATTTATCGACAAATTTCAATATGGTTCTTGACTAGAAGAAAACTTATGAGGAGAAGATAAGAATAATGTTGAATGATCAGCAAAAAGGTGTAGGATCTAATCGATAGCAAGAGTTACTTTAGAAGATATAAAGACTTGAGAAAATAATAAAGGAACTTGAGGAAAGGAATCAGAAGATAAGAGAGGCGCATGAATAGTTGAAAAATTAGATGGAAAGATAGACTAAAAATATGTTCAATGATTACCAAAATGAACTAAATAAAGTGATATCTGACAACTAGACTGCCAAGATGAAGTTGATGGTTGAAGTAGAGTCACTGAAAAAGCAATTACTGGTCCAACAATCACAAAAAAAGTAGAACCAACTTGATAAATAGAAAGATGAGAAGTTCAACTAATTGAAGAAATCAGTTGAAATGTTAATCAATGAAAAGAGTAAACTATTCAAACAAAACTAAAGCATTTTATCTGACAAAAATAATTTGTAAAAGTAAAAGATGGCTTTGATAGAGTAGATAATATCTTTGAAAGAAAACATAAAATCTCAAACTATTCTCATCAAATCACTTGAATAATGTAACAGACATGCGCTATCTTCTAACAACTAATCGAAACGAGTATAATAACTGGGATCAACTATAGCTAGTCTATCAAAATAGAGAGATATGATCAGATCTCAACATGATTCTATGCGTCATCATTTGTAGGAATAAACAAAAAGAGCTATCTATCTTGAAAGTCAACTATAAAATGTTAAAGACTAAGGCTTTAAATCTGAAAAATAACTTTTATAAAAAATTAGAAATCTATAAAATCAAAATAATAAAAATGTTAATGTTGATTATTTAAAAGCAACAATAAAAGCATTAAGAGAGTCATTGTAGGCTGTTGGAGAGGAGTTATCTGATAGTAAAGAACTGTTGTCAAAGGTATCTTCACAATCATCTCCATCTGTTGTTAAACAACCTCTTTCTCATGAAAATAAAGAGCTACAATAGTTGAAGTGGTTGCAGTAGTAGTGGTCAAGAAAGTAAAAAGTATACCTTAAAGAAATATAAATGATGAGTCGATAGCTATATTCTTTGAAATAGTAATCAAATAGAAGCAAAACCGATCGAAGTGTGGTGACATCTCTGCCTCAGTCTCATAAGCCAGCCAATAATACATACAACTAAGGTATTGTTCAAGGAAATCGATCAGATATACGTATATAGAAAGTGATATAAAATAAAAGAAAATGGTAGAATGTAAGATTATCATCATCGTTAAGCGGTTGGAATGTTCCTTCTACTATTTGCCAGTAGATTTAAGATATGCGGATTCAATACCTCGCACTAAGTTAAAATTTGATCATTCTTAACCAGTAAAACCACCAACTTCAACTAAAAATATCATCCAATCCCAGCATGGAAAACCTACTTGAATATGCATTCCGTATTCTTACTATCTTTTCCTAACTGACCGCTACTTCTCAATAAGCACAGCATATTCGAATGGAATTGAACAATATATCACGCCAGTACACTGGTGGTTATTTCTTTACAATGCTAGAAGAATATACTATCCATCTGCTACAGAACAATACCATCTAGTAGTATAAGAAGGAACTGAGAGATAAGGCTCAGGAGCTGTTGTAGATCAAATCGAAATTGTAGTAGTTGATAAATCGATAGATATAGCAGTAGGAGAAGATGGTAAGTCGTCAGAGGATGTCTAGAAGTCGACCTAGAGAGCCAGGAAATTATGTGTCTTTGTCTGGCAGTTCGGTAAGTAACAGTTCATATATGCAACCGTGATAATCAATAGATCATTTATAGAAGAATATATTAATACAGATTAGATAGTAATGGAAAAACAAGATATTGCAGCTCTGATTTAAGATTTTGATCAATTTGTTCAGTTGTCGTTGTAGAAGAAGGTATCATGCTAACCTGAAGAGATGGGGGAGACGACTGTGCATAGTTATCAGGTTGGAATGGAAAAACGATTGAAACTAAAAACACAGACTCAGCAGTAGAAGTTTTAAAATAAACTGAAACCGATGAAAGAACTTAAATCTTTTGTTTCTGTTAAAGAATTTATGTAGAAATTGGGAGGAAGTGCAAGGTCACACAAAAAGAAATACACCTCAACAAAACCATAAAAATCAATAAAGCAAGAATACTAGTAAGCAAGAGGGGGCTACTATCTTTAGAGGATATAATAGCATTTAAAAAGAAATAACTATCATCGTTCAAATCAAACACCATTTTTCACATAGTTATAATCAGATCCTTTATGTCCTAGTCAGTTTTGTAGTTGGATGGACAGTACTTTAGAGAAGATAACTCCGCATAAAGAAACCATGTTTCATCGTGCGACAGAACAAAGAGAATAATCTAAAATAGAGGATGATGATTTTTTGGAAACAGAACATAAAAAAAACATATAGGTAGCAATTTAAAATAGCAACTAAAATTAGATAAAATAATACCTAACAATATCAAAATTTTTCAAAAATATCCTCCTTGTTGACCAACAGGTTAAGGAAGTTGCTTAAAACTAATAATTTGCCTAGAAATTCTAAAGAAAATGTTATGATAGAATCTATGGTTCCTAAAACATCCGAGGCTTCAAAGAGAAATGATTCTCAGAGGACGTCTATTGGTTTTCCGAGGGCTAGTTCTAGTAAAAAAGGACATAAGTATTCGATGTTGAGAGCCAAGACAGCATTCACATCCAAACAAGATGAACCATGGATAGAAACTATGAACAGCAAATTGAAAATGATACTTTAAAACTGATTATGATTATAATAGATTGATTATAATAGATATAATAATAGAAGATATAATGAACTTGTATAATGATAGATATAGGGGTTGGGGTTGGGGTTGGGGTTGGGGTTGGGGTTGGGGTTGGGGTTGGGGTTGGGGTTGGGGTTGGGGTTGGGGTTGGGGTTGGGTAAAATGATAGATATAATGATCAATATAATGATAGATATGATGATAGATAAAATGATAGATATGATGATATGATAGATATCATTTTTTAATTTAATTTAGTTGCATTTTGATGTTGCTACTGATAGCATTGAGGTTATCTTTAAGAAGGGATTGTAGATACTGTTTTTAATTTTGACTTAATTAGCTTTAATTAACTTAATTAAATACTTTACTCAATTATTCTAGTATTAATTATACTTTTTTGCCATTTTTCTTTATTTTAGTGACACCAGATTGTTGTTCTGGAGTTAGTTATGGTGATAGGGGTATTTATTAATGTTGTTATTATATTTCTTATAAATTTTTTTAGAAATTTTATCTTTATTCAGCTTCTTTTCTTTCCAACATGTTTTTTTGTTATCTTTATTTGATGCTTTATTAATACCCTTACATAATTATAGTCACAAATACATTTTGAACAGCTGTATAGAATAATATCATAAATAGTATTAGATATAGTTGTCCTGGCAGACCTTCAGCCCATGTCTAAAGAAAAGTGTCATTGACTATATCTCCATTTAACAAAGAAAACAAAGTTATGACTGATGAACTTGTGTCTTAGAATTTATTGTATTTCCAAAAGATAGTTTGACCTAGAAACACAAAGCCTAAAAAGAAAGGCATTACTCCTAATAAAAATATTAACAGATTACTCCATGATTTTGACAAAGTAGCAGACATTAGATTCAAATTGGGACTATATTATAAATATTTTAATATAGTTATCCAAGCCAGCATCACTCCTAAACCTACAAATAACTATTTATGTTAAAAAATGGCCAGTCTTTATGAGATGCTAAATTATAGTAAAGACACTACTGCTCCAAAGAATTTGGAAGAAGTTGCCAGCTACTATCACTAAAAACCAAAATCAAAAAATTTTAGTTTATCTAAAAAACCAAGTTCTTCCCAGTTCTTTGCCATTGAGTATGTCCTTTGAATCTAGATATATTCATTTACTCCTAGTTATCGCTTTGGTTGACTCCTTCTTTCCTCTTGAAATACAGATATTCCTTGGAGACGAAGTAGATTTGTCTCCAAGCCAAAAAAAGACTCAAACTGGCTACGATCATAACAGCTATGTGAATTCCTATCAAGTTTTAGTTAGGCTAGCGAGTGCCATCGCTTTCAAGACACATCATGGAGTTAGCCTCAAGTGAACTTTACACATTTGCTAGTGATTAAAGAGAATAATCTATTTTTATGATCCACTGCAGACAGTCTTCGAGTTAGTTTTGATCATTTTTTTGAAATATAGGTCTTGATACCTTAGAGTGTGAGCTACATATCTTAGATTGTTTGAAGAAATGACTTAAATCCTGGTAGATCCTAATCAGTAATGCCAAGAACTTCTTATAAATTTTATTAGAATGTTTAATGAGTCCCTGTTATGACCATTTTCTATCGATTTTTGACATCGATTTGAGTGTAGTATATTTAAAGTTGATAGGTCGCGTTGCTGATATCAGAGTATTGTAGGAGTGTGTTATCTAGATTTTGAGTATTTTCAACAACAGAGAAGAAGGCTTCTGAAAAGTCTGATAGAGAGTAGAAAGGAAAGGAACTGCTTCCATCCTAGTCATCGAGATAGATAGTAGAGAAGACAGCTTATTGAATTCTGGTATGTTTATCTTCGATTTATACAATTTTGAGTGCCTGATAGGTACAGAGAACTATGAGGAGGAGATGAAGTATAAATTTCCAAGGAAACCTGTTGAACCTGACATACTTTTCGAAGGGACTGAGGGTGACCTTTTCAATGAAGTCCATTTTGATGATGCTTTACTTTTTCATCATATATCTATTAATAAATATTATATC
This sequence comes from Bugula neritina, assembly GCA_964035545.1. Lineage (NCBI taxonomy): Eukaryota > Metazoa > Bryozoa > Gymnolaemata > Cheilostomatida > Bugulidae > Bugula > Bugula neritina. The sequence goes on from CAXIUT010000153.1 coordinate 42,975, forward strand.
GATAATAGACGATTAATATCAATACTCGTCATTCTTTTTCCATCCATATGAAGACACCTGAATGCTTTTGCCTTGAAATTGATCGCTCCCGTAAACTACATTCGTGTTCTTCATCTTCTCTAACTGCTAGTTCGATAGTTTGTTCGTTTACCCCTTTCCTTGTCCTAAAACATTTGAATGCAGCTTGTAGTCATTGCCTGAATAGTATAATTGATACCTGAAAAGCCAGTTACAAAATTTTACACTCTCATTTTATTGACGTAATCCTGACCGACGCGATTGGTCTAATTGATTCCATGTTTGTTGGTGAAGTTGTTGCCATATGAAGTTGAATATTGTCCAGTTCCATCTCCTAGTTATAGTGTGGTAGGTGCTCCTATTCCCTTGACTCTATCGATATTTTTAGACACAAATTGATCTTTAGCTTATGAATTATATTTGCTGTCTCCCATGCCGATGACAACGTTATCAATTCTTCCATTTTTCATCACCTCGGCTCTTTCTCCTGGTTTATTTTGGAAATGATCTCCATAGCTGCTCTGATAATACTGTTTATCGTCGTGTTTTAGTTCTACATTAGTGGGTTTTCTTCCTAGCTCGTCCACTTTGGCCATAGGTTTGCTGTTGTACATTTGTTGTGCTTCTGAGATATTTTATTGTTGTTCTGTTGGGTATCCCAGTTGGAAATGAGCGTTTTTGAAGTCTCTAACTCTATCTTTGTCCACACTTTTGTATCCTGACTCTTTATGTGCGAATTGCATCTTTTGCTATGAATGGTAGTTACCACTATCTCCACCAAATACAACATTTGTATTGTAGCTTCTCTAGGCTGCTTTGTTGGTAGTAATGGGTTGTCTGGAGTGGACGTTGGTTGATGTTTGGTATTGATTGTTGCCATAGCCAAGTACTATATTGGTGTCTCTGCTTTTGTTTTATAGTTTTTAGCGAGGTGGAGCTTGTGTTCCATCATGTGACCTTTTGTAACTTGTTGTAAAATCAGTCAATGTGTCCCCTAGGTCAATGCTAACTATTTTTTGGTTGACTTGTTTTCCTCTATCGCCTTCACCTGGTACAAAATCAGCTTGATAGTTGGTTTTGGCATTGGAGGGATTAAACCCTAAGACAATATTATTTTAGTCGTTTAATCTTTTGATCGGTTCGTGTTAAACTTGTCCACCTTGATATTGATGTTTAAATTATGATTTATATTGGTTTTTTGCCATTTATGGTTAATCACTACCAATAGTAAAATGACTTCTTCTATCCCCTAAAGATTAGTTGTGTCCTAATGGCTTTTCTGGATATTCTTTGCGGTACTATGAAGTAGTGTTTTGAGTGGCTAAATCAAATGTCAAATACCTTAGAATCCAAAAGGAAAATGAGCTGCTCGAAGCTAGTTCACTTTTTATTTACGTTTTGCTAGGGAAGCCATTGTCAGTTGTATTTATAAGATTATTATAGAATTATTGTCTAAATCATCAAATCAGATCAATATATATTAACTACTAAATGCAATTAAAACCAAATAAATAATGCCAATATCGATCACTACTAATCACCATTTGATAATTTATTTACAAGTTTATACAAATTTAGAGCATAACTATCCTATGGTTGTAGGTATTGTTTGGCAAAGAACCTAAATCACTGACACTACTACTCCTAACACCATAGTCATCGGTAGTAATAAGAGGGCTATGATGCACACAAGTCCTTAGGCTTATTCTATCATTTTGAAGGAAATAACAAAGAGACCGACGATGATGCTAAATCCTATCAAAATGATAGAAATTATAAGTATAGCTATAGTATAGATAATGGGAATAAAGAAAAGTACTAGTATTTTGATAGGTATTTTAGATGAACTAGTACAATCTGACTATTGATCTTTTTATTTTTATTAAATTTATATTTTGACTTGTCCTGTCATTGGTTAAGGAGACTAAAAGACATACTAGTTGTGATTGCCTTCATGCTTTTGGCTCCACTTCCCTCCACAAACAAAACAAAACTCATACCCACAATGACATCTTAAATAATTACTGCTTTATGTTTTATTGGCAATAGATGAGCATTGAGGACACTCTTGGTATTTATCTTTGCTATCAAAAAAATTAACTTGAAAATAGCTGCAATGACCGTCATGAACTGGGAGCAAACATTTGTCACAAAAGGCATTGCTACATATGTTACAAACAACAACATTCTAGTATTTTAATTTCATGATTCCTTTGCAATTTTAGTTGGGACATAACTTGATTTATTCTTTTTTGTTTGATTTTATTGAAAAATAACGAAGCTTTTTAAACTTTTGTTGAATATCTAGCGGCAATTTCTTAAAGAACTTACTATGAATGTCCAAATCTCTACCACAACCATCAAATGGACAAAAAACTCTCTAAGATATCTTCACCTGGTAAATTACATATTGCAAAAGACATTATTAACAGTACATATTATGATGCTAGCATTAACTGATATAGATTTATTATTTGCTGTTTTTCTAAATATCCGTTTCCTTCGAACATATTTCGCATCTTTTTAATTTTTGACCTCTTTTTAGTACGCTTTTAAAACCACTTTCAAGAATCTCGCCCATATTTGAAGATTTTGTTATTGTGCTTTCATTTAAACTAAATTTAGAAGGCTTTTTAATAGTTGTTTAGTTGTATTGGAAGGACGATGGCTGGGCTGGTTGAAAGGACGATGGTTGAAAGGATGATGACTGGGCTGGTTGAAAGGACGATGGTTGAAAGGATGATGGCTGGGCTGATTGGAAGTATGTTTGGTGTTGATGAGGAGCATTAGATCCCAAGAGTGTTGTTCTTAGAGAAGTATCGATCATTTTTGTATCATTAGAATTGTTGCGAGTGATGCTGTTTGTTCTTTTAACTCTCATGATATGATAACTTTATAATGGATATTTAAGAGATCTAATACTATCATGGTTATTATAGTCTATCTTTTTGTTCTTTTCCGGACTAAGAATCAACTATCTAAGGAGTCTATTCAGCTTTAATTTATGTGTTTTAGGTCTTTTAAGTATTTTCTATAGGTTATTAGGCTGGTTCACTCTTTGTTTATTCAGTTATTATTTATGTATTTTGATGATTATTGTTTTTTTACTCTTACTGATTTTAGTTATTCTCTTTTTATGGTTCCTTATCTTATTTCACTTCTATTTCTTTTATTTATTCTTTTATTTCAGGAGTTGCACTATTTTGTTATTACTAAGCTGTCTAATCTCGAGATATTTCTAAATCTTTTTCATTTTGTCTTTACTATTATGATGATTTTTAGTTATTTTATTAAATTTGTTAATGATTATCCTTCTATTCTTTCTAAATATAATTAATTTTACTTAAATATTATTTTAGATATCCAATTATTCATTCTTTTATTTCATCTTTTGCTCTACTTCAGTAACATCATCATCAGAAGTTATTTTTTACTGATCAATATTGATATTTTATTATTCTTTTTATTATTCATTATTATTTACAGGTTAATTTTGTTTGTTTTATTATAATTTTAACTTATTTTAATGTTATTATTTAGCTTTATTAACTTTTGATTTAAATCTATCTTTTTTGTTTCTATTTTGCTATTTCTTTATCTTTTTTTATCTAATCTATTTCGCTTTATTCTCCTATTAGACCATCTATATATCTCTTTGCTGCTTTTATCCATCATTTATTTTATTAAGACTATCTTATATATCTTTTCTCTTATCTTTCTTTGACCTCTTTGATTTCTTATCTTTCCTATCTTCATTTTTCATATTATCATCTTTCCTATCTTCATTGTTTATGCTTTCATCTTTCTTTATTTCATTTTGTCTTTAATCTTTCTTTATTTCATTTTGTCTTTCATCTTTCCTATCTTCATTTTGTCTTTCATTATTCTTTATTTCATTTTATCTTTCATCTTTCCTATCTTCATTTTATCTTTCATCTTTCCTATCTTCATTTTGTCTTTCATTATCTTTCCTATCTTCATTTTATATTTCACTATTTTAATAATCTGTTGATAATATTTAGTTAGTAGCATTAACTTCTATAGCAAGGGCTTTATCTGCTAGATTGATGGGTAATCTACTAATGATAACTAGAATATCATTTTTATGATTTTATTTCCAGTCATTTATTTTTCTTATTAATAAATTACTACTATGATGTTACTAATTATCCTAAATCAAAACTACCAGCCATATTTTTCTTTAATTTTATCTTTATATTTGTTTTATGATATAATTTTTGATATGATTTGCTATGCTGTTTTTTTGATCTTATTTCCAGTTGAAGCGAGTGATGATGTTTTTAAAGAATTTATTTAATTTTTTTTTAATATAGGATACTAGAGGTCCAACTCTGTTTAAATTGTATGCTTTTTTACTAACGCTTTTAACAATCTACTTATTTCCACTACTAATGATATTGTCTGTTGGATAGTTAATGCTGCGACTGATAGTAGCCATTCCCTTATTATTAACTTAATATCCATAGTACTAACTTATTTCTTTCAGGTTGTGCCATTTTATCAGTTATTCTTTAGGTATTTTAGCTGTTATTCTGGAATTATTAATGTTGGTTGAGTATAAATTTATCACTCTTGATGAATTCTATTGATCTATTTCATTGCTGATTAGTTCATTTATTGATTTGATGTAAGTATTTGATTGGAAAAGGTTGTAGGTATTTTTGGAGGGGTGATAACTTTATTCTGATCCTATTAAAAATATGACTGGAACAAGCAGAACTAGAGTTAAAAGGAATGTCGTTGTTATTTTGAAAGAAAAATATATTCTTTGTTTTATTGTTTTAGACTCAACAGAAGATATCTCCTCTTTTGTACTCATTTCTGATATATCTTAAATAATATAAACACCAAATAATATCAATATCAATAACTATTAATTGCAATATATATAAGATTAGTTATTAATCCATCCGATGCAACAATTGTTGAGTTGAAGGAGAGCTTTGGCATATTCAATGACCTAGCTTGATAGATTATTTAATACCTTCATATGATATTAAGTAAATATCAATACTTTCATATGATGTAAAACCATTTGATATTCTATAGTTCTAAAGTAGATAATAATTAATTTCTAAAATGCACAGATCGCACATTTCATTCTCTCGTTCAAAGAGTTCAAAATGCACAATAAATCCTAAAACACCAAGTCAGCTATCTATAAATATATTACATCAAGGTTCTAGACGAAAAATATCAAGAAATGATTATCTTTCTATTTACCCTCGACTTAAAATCAACAGCAATCAAATCAATACTCTTTCCATTACTCCTACCGAGTATAACTAACATCATCTTCAAGAAGAATTAAGTAAAATGAGAGAAGAAAATCATTAAATTAGTTGTCAAAACTAGCTGCTTAAAAATATGATTAGAAAATAAAATAAAATTAACTAGCTTTTTGATAAAAGAAGAAATCACTGCTAATTAGACGATATGACACTCTAAAAACTAATGGAATTGAAACTATTGCTCTTAACTTAATCTCTATAATAAAAGTATCAATAGTGTAGTCAGAAATTAAAGAAAACTCAATAAGGACACAAAATAAACAAAAATAGTCTTAATAAAGTAAGTATATAGCCTCAAGTCAACCTCTATCTCACACTAGAAGCACTAGGAATGAATATCTAAGAGCAAAAAGAGTTTAAGAATCAACACTTGAAGAAGTTATAGAACTAGCTGCATAAATTAAAAGTCAACACTAGAAAGTTACAATAGCTATCTAAAACAAAACAGTCAACCATATAAAGTCTATAACAAACTATCCAACAATAGAAGAAGAACCTGCCAGCAAAGTACAATTCTAACTTGAATACGGCAGATAGTGGATTGATAAACTTGCCAGCCAGGAACAAAACCATCGAAGAACTAGAGCAAGAGATAGCAAAAATTAGGTTATAGTCTTAGACATTGCAAAACGATACGCAGAAGGAAGTTGATCGCTCGTTGCTAGAAAAATAGAATTGTACAGACAGCTAGATGAGGGAAATTAGGACGATAGGAAAGGAGTTACTTTTTGGTGATTTAGATCAATTATTTCATAATATAGCATAAAATAGTTATGAGTAATCATTTTTATATCTATTCATACAAGGGGTGGGGTTGGGGTTGGGGTTGGGGTTGGGGTTGGGGTTGGGGTTGGGTGTTGGGGTTGGGTGGTTGGGTCATACAATAAGTAAAATCTTCATAATTTTTTATCAACAATCTATGTCAAATCATCTATACTAACAGTATAGGAAGGCAGTCGATAAATTTAGAGAACATTAAAATCACTAAATATTATTATTCTCAAAAATATATTACTTGATGATAGAATAAAAGAAATGAAGTTAACTTAGGTATTCAACTTTGATATCTTTGGCCTAGGCTTTAATGGGTAATAGTTCTAAGTAGACTTTGATAGGTAGTAGTTCTAGGTCGGTTTTGATAAATGGTAGTTCTAGATAGGCTTTGGGTTATTTTTAAGAGGCTTTAATTTATTATTAATAAGTGAATCATAATTTATTGATTGGAGATAGTAAAAGATAGGAGGAATTTAATTTAATAATAAAGATGTTTCAACTAACAGATGAGCTTAAATTAAAAAATAGATCAATATAGTTATTAAAAAGAGCAGTGGAAATTATGTCGAATAGATGGAGAAATAATTTACAACAAAAATTGTCTCAGTTGACGATAGGTGATAAAAAGATTTTATAGTCGATATAATTGGACGATTAGGAGCATAAAAAATAAATATTGAATCTAGTCGATAGATAATGGCCTATTAGACCAT
>CAXIUT010000154.1:0-22643 GCA_964035545.1 Bugula neritina
CCCAACCCCAACCCCAACCCCAACCCCAACCCCAACCCCAACCCCAACCCCAACCCCAACCCCAACCCCAACCCCAACCCCAACCCCAACCCCAACCCCAACCCCATTTATTCATCTATATATTAATATTGAATTCTATATTCTATATCAAAACATGAACACAACAACTACAACAAAATTACAAAACCCCTTTCTACGCAGCAACCCATTCAATCCCCACAAATTTTATTCCCAATAAAAAAAGATAAATACCCAAATAGAACAATAACTCAGCTATCATCATGACCAAAAAAGATCAAATTATAGTTCACCATTCAAATCTTAAGCATAAAAAAGCAGATATACCAACAATATCAATCCATTCTAAGTAGATTATGAATTTGCCAGTTCATCAGTCAAACATGGAAATCCATCAAAAAATAATAATCTTCAAAAAAAAGCATATAATGTGAAGTAAAATCCATTTTTAAGAAAAAATCTCATGCCGACTTTAAAATAAAATCGATGGTTTTAGTAAAATAACACATAAACTTAAATAAAAAATAGATAAAAAGGTTATTAAAATCATCTCTATAATAGATATCGATAGATATTTGGCAATAGAACCAACCAAAAAGATTCTATCAATTAAGATAATCCTCAATAATACTATAATTCTCCAGTAAAATCAAATAAAGATCAAAATACTTAAAGAAATCATAAAAAAGATTCAATAAGAAAAAGAAAATAAAGCAAACAAAGCAAACAAAGCAGATAGAGCAAGTAAACAGAATAGAATGTTCAAAAATATTTTCATTCAGATTTACAACTAAAACTAAAAAGTCAAAATTATATATAATAAGATAGATAGTAGTCAAAATCATCGTATCCAGGTTCAATAGCTCCAAAATAACATTCAAATGATCTCCCGCCAGTCATTATTCAGTTCAAACATAAAAAGTTTTATCTAACATAAATGCAGATGGACTACTTGTTCTGATCATGATTCATTGAAATTTTTATAATATTATTGATATATTTAATATAATGAGTATTATCAAGGACCCAGAGCCAACTTGGTATACAAATTTGTAAGAATTCTTTGTTTATCTTTAGAAGTCAATTCGTTGATGTCCACCTTTTAACCATAAGTGCGGGATTCTATCTCTTTTCCGATATTTAAAGAATTTTCTTTTTCTTTTTCAAGATGTTGCTTGCAATTCTAAAGAGACATAATAAAAAATTGTTATACTTCTTATCTCTGAGTAAGAATCGTTTCAGCCAAAACCTTCATCTGCTCAATCCTCATCTTCACCTCTTCCTGTTCTTTCTACAACTGCAATAACTTAGTCTTCAATGTTTTTGCTTCTATCTGCTTAGCTTTCTTAATCTCAGCTATTTTTGTTTCTCTTTTACCCACCTCATCTGTTATTACCACTTTAATTTGATCTATTTTATCTTTATGAGCTTTGATTTTAGCTTTCTGCAAAGAACCTACAGCTTTATACTCTTCTAATTCTTCTTGATTAATACTAATATTAATTTTAAGTTCTTTTCTCTGTTCCAAAAGCTAATTTCTATTCTTTTTAATATTCAACAATTCTCCTTGAAGCAAAACAAGTTTCTTTTTAAGTTGATCATGTTTTTGCTAATTAGTATGTTTCTCTTCAATAACAATATTTCTAGCGACATTATAAACATTTTTCTTCACATCAACTATCTTATTATGACTCTCACTATCCATATTGATATTTTCCTTTACCTGTTTCTGCTCTTCTCTATTCATATTATCATGATGTTCATATTGCCTCATAACCAAATTTTATTGCACCCTCTTGATTTCCTTGATATAATTTTGTTATTTCTCTTAATATTAATGAAGAGATTTATATTCACTCTCCAGTTACTACAATCTATATATTATTCTAAATACTTTTTGTTCAAATCATTCAGTTCTACAAGGTGTAACGCATCGTTGTCTATATGTTATTATAATTACTTTTTTTAACTTTTTACTTTTAATCCTAGAACTACTTGGTTTGTTTGTGATGCTGATCAGTTGTTTGATTTATTTTATTTTTTAGTGTTATGATTTGCCTTGTATTTTCTAACATATTCTATTGCATTTTGTTCAATATGATATCCTTAGTAAAATAAAAAATACTCTTTAAAGTTGTTCTTTTTATTTGATATTTTGCAGTTAATGTATCTGTTTAATTCTTAATAAAAACAAATGTACAAATTACCGATGATTGATTTATGCTAGATAATCAGATTTTAAAGTTGATGTTTATCTTGAATAGTTGCATAGTTTGTTTAAAGTAATCGCTAGTACTCGTTTTCCATTTAATTATAAATTAACTAAATACAAATATAACCTTCAATAACTTGTAATCATCTTTAATCGAGTTATTCATTGAATAAAATAGAATATTTCATAGAAAAGAATCAATAATTATTTGTTTAAAAATCAAATTTTATTGATATTCTATAATTAGATAATTATGGAAAATATATCAGAACATCTCAAAAGACTTGAACAAATAGATAAAATAGCATAAAATACACTACTTAAGTATAAACTCAAAATGCCTTAAAAATATGCTAATATAGAAGCTACTCTCAAACTACTTATCAATCTCATCTCCTCTTTTCGAAAAAAATCATAAAACTATTAATAAGAACTAAAATCAAGAGCAAAAATATCAGATCTAAGATAACAAATAGATTTCCATAAAACAAGAATAGCAGATTTCTAAAGAATGTCGAAAGCTTTATAAAATAAGGTACAATTAAAAAGAAACAATATCAATGAATAAGAAAGTAAAGTTAACTCACTAAGAAATGAATTATTAAGGATAAAAACAGAAAATGTAAAAAAAATAATAACCCTTTAAGATTTATAAGAAAAAAAGAATAAATAAAAGAATAAATAAAACATCTAAACTAGAAAAGCCACCTGGAAAATGAAAACTGAATATTCTAGAGGATTTCATGTCAATGAAATCAATTATGAAGATTAAACCTACAGGTAAAAAGTAAAAATGATAAAAAAGTTATACTCGATTTTAGATAGAAAGAAAAAAATAGAACATTTTATAGAAGATGCTTGGGATCTTCTCAAAAATAAACTCATGCAAAAATAACAAAAATCAACAGCTAATGGTCTTCAAGGATCACTTGTCTTCAAAATGATTTAAAATGATCATACACATTATCAAAAACCTTTGAATGATGGTAAACTATTGATATACGACGTTTTAAAAAATAAACATAAAACATTTAGAAGATAGTCCTGGCAATGCAAAGAAGTAGTCAGTTAATAGTAATTTATGAAATATACTCCTCTACAAATCATAGGATTAATTTAACTAAAAGGAGGAGTTAAGAAGTTACAAGACCAAATAAGTAAGTTCTAAAGTTTAAATAATTCTAAATAAGTATCAGATTTTTTCATTAGACAATGATATTCAATATTTACTAATCATACTTATAAAGATTCTACGATCATTCCTATTTATCATATTTATCAATATACACCGAAGATGAACCTTCTTTCGACAACAAAGTCTAAGTTGAACTCGTAGTCATATTTTTAGGTCCAAACCAGTACAAAGCTACAGGCAATAGCATCAATCCATTGAATAATCCCAGTAATATGATCCCAAGATACATTCTAAAATAATATAGCCTGAAGAGAGTAGATTGAGCTAAGGCAAGGACCAATACTCCAACAAATTTAGTCAATCCGATTCCAATAAATACAGAACATCCAGTATTCTAGAGAGTAGCTTTCAACTTTTGATTTTGAGTGCCTTTCATCCTGAACATAGAAATACATATATGGGCTGTAAATTATACAGACAAACCAATACAAGTTATCAAATTAACAACCTATATATTATAAATAGTACCGATATGGCATTTATTTCAACAATGAAGCCATGGTCAGGGAAAAGAGTCGATGTCAACCAAACAAAACCTATCAAATCCAAAGTTATCAGCAACACTACTCCACATATCACCAAAGCAACTTTTATATCTTGAATTATTGTTACAGCCAGAAAGACCACAGCAAGACCAAGAAGAATATTTTCAATAGCTACTGATCTAATATAGCTATATTGATCATAAAAAACATAAAAAAGAGAATATGGGTAAGCTGAAACACTAGGATTCTTTTATATGAAATCGCCCAAAACAAAATCCATCGCCATCCTTGTCTATCTAGCAGCTCTGATGTAATCTTATGAATTTCTAAGAGGTTTAGTCATAACTCTCAACCTAGTACTCACAAGATCTCCATCATCATTAAATCTCAAATCAGTTATATACTGCTATCCACAAATACCATAACTTTGACAGCAAGTTGATGTAATTGATACAGATAAATATTTTTTAAGTTGTTCATTATAAGGAAGTTTATCCACTCCCACAGCATCACAAGCCTCAGTCCAAGTCTACTTCTGAGAAACAAAGTTGTTAAAGTTTGCAAACCAAGAATAAACAGGAGGCTGAATGTATTTTAACTTAGATATCTAGTTATTAAGATCTTTTATGAGATTAGCTTGCTCTTCATCTTGATAATTAAAATTATTCAAAACCAAATAAGTTGGAGGTCCCACTTAGATATACTTCTTTTAGTAAGTAAAGTAATTATACAGGTCAGAATCAACCTACATTGAGACTTGTTCATTTAAACCCACTGGAATTTGAAATATTCCTACTACAGCCATTCCTAAGAGGACCAAACTGATACCCAACACTGCAAAGCCACATCCTTTCTTCTTCAAAGCACTATAATATCCTCCTCCGAACCGTTTTTTCCAGAATTCTCTTGGAGCAGGATCTTATCCTCCCCTCACACAACAAAGAACATCAAGATGACCACTTTTTCTTCTCTAACAATCAATAACAAAAGCAACAACAAAGGTAGTTATCTGAAAGACATAGTTAAAAACAATTGCGATAGCAGCCTGGATACAGAACGCCTGTAAAGCTGGCATTTTAGTAAGTGCTCCAACCAAAAAGGCAAGTGCTTCACAAATAGCCGCAGTAGTAATAGATGGTCCAACTTATTTTAATCCCTTTGAAACATTATCAATCAGATATTGTTCTTCTTGTCTTTCAATAGAATTTTTAATGATAAACATGTTATCAACTCCTATAGCCAATATCAAAAAAGGAATAACTTACGCACTAATCATCGAAAACCCAATTCCAAGGAAAGATATAAAACCCATAGAGGCAAAAACTGAAGCCAAGACGATGGCAATACCAATAATAGCCAACGAAAATCCCGACCCAATTTTCGAAGGAAACACTCCAATAGCAATACCAATATAGATAAACATCGCACTATAACTAATAACAACAATCCACATATTCTAACTAGTCTAATTAACCAACTCATCAGGAATTGATCTTTCACTCAAATATTCATAATGAATATCCATCTTAGATGATGTAAAATCATTTATATTTAGAACTTTATTTCCAGTAGTATTTACATTACCAATATCATCTACCTCAAAATATTTAGAATATTATTCGATAAATGATCCGTTATCTGCATTGAATTTATGAATAGCATCAATTAGAACAGATTTCTACCACTATTCTGCACTTTATTTAGTAAATTAGTTGTTATTGAATAAATAAGTAGCCATCAATGCTTTCGCTTGCACCCAGCAATGATCGCAAGGAATAGTATGATTACTCACCTCATCGTGTTTGTCATCGCAAGTTATTCCACCGAATATTGTCTACTTTATAATTGGGATCTCGTTTTCATCTGAACATGGAATACGAGATGTATAAGAATTCGATTGAGGAGTTTCAATGCATAGTGAAGTGTACATGATCTAGGTATCATTTGAGAGAGTACCCATGTCCATCTTCCATAAATCAAGAGGTGAAGGACGATAGCATCCTTTGCCACTCACTGGCTTGTAGCATAAGTTGTCAATTGTTATTTCATGGCCATCTTTGACTAAGTTTTTTTTGTTTATGAGAGATAGTAAAAAATAAAAACTGTAAAGATGCTAATGTGTAAATATATTTTTTTGTGCATCATTATTTTGAACCATGATGATTTGTTCTGTTCTGAAAAAAGCTCCAAATTTATCATTGAAATCCATTTCCTACTCGTATCCTTTTGATTAATGACCTACCCATAAATTTTGAGGATCAGTTTCCAATCGTATGTTAAGCATACCTAAAGAAAAGATAAGAAAAACAGCAACAGTACTAATAATAACTATTAATCTGTTATTGAAGTTAAACCTTCCTACTTTCTAGAAGAACACCTAGAAATCCATATTAATAATGCCACAACAATAATATTATTCACTCATTAGATAACTTAAATTTTATAACATTGATTTTTGAAGCAATAAGATATAAATAAAGTTATCAGGTGTAATAGTAATAAAGAAATAAAAGTTATCATATTATGTAGGATAATTTCAACTTCTATTTAGGACCATCTTCACATTTGAAAAGATCACGATTGACTGTTGATTTGAATGATGAACATGGAACATTTACATCTGTTTTTAACACCTTTCTTCGATGATAACGAGCTGGACCAGGAGAACAACTAGGCTGAATATATGAACCAAATATATTATCAGTCTTTTAGATAAAAGTTGGTGAAAAATTATGATTTATTCGATTTTGTCGCAAAGATAGTTCAGTCTTGATAAAAGGCTAGCTCTTTAAATACTTCTGAGTACTTTCCTGTAAAAGAAAACGATCTAGAGAAGGATTACTTCGATGGTTATTCTTTTTATGAGGAGATACACATGGTTCTGTCTTCAGATTTTATTTTTGAGATGTTGTTAATTTAGGCATTTAACAATTAAAAGGCTTTCTTTATTTAACTATCATATTATTCCTTTATTTCAACTTTTTCATTTTCTACTTTATTTTTAACTTGAGCTGCAAATTAGCATTTTTCTGAAGTTAATAACTACCAGGTCCAGCTTCATATCCTTCGTTCGTATTTTATTATCGAATTGCCTGAGTAAAAGAACCTTTAGTTGAGTGAAACTTGTTATTTAAAGTGAATTAAGCATTATAACTGGTTGGTCCAGGTTGTTTTTCTATTTTCTAGCAAAATCTATCTCCAAAACTTCCAAAAGGAGCTTTTTCTCCTTTCCACTATCCCTTATCTTCCTTTCGATAAACAGCAGTATAACCTACAATATCTGAACTAGGAGTAGGTTCTAAAGGATTTGTAACTCTAGATGCAGAAGAAGCAAAAGGAAGAGGATGCATACGATCTTTAATATTTCTACATGCTTTATGAATATGATAAGAAGTCTGACCAGCATGAAGAGGAGGAATGATTGGAAAGTCAGAATTCATCGCAGAAGTATCCAAAGTATGATTAGAGAGGAGAGATTTATCTGGTGAATTCATAAATGGAATATAATATGATAGAAGGGTCTATCGTTATTAATTTATAATGGGTTGCGTACAACCAGGAAAAAATGTTGGACAGCTAAGATCACGTCTTGAAACAAATGATCTAGACGCAAGAAAAAGACAGTCTTTAGTCTAATATGCTCTTAGGAATAAAATTTAAGGTATCGTTGGAGTTATCAGTTCAAAAATGCCATTTGAATTAGTCAAATAAATCTCACTAGGTATTTTTTCAATAAGTAAACAGCTAATGGCAAACTAAAATAACCCGAAAACCTCGAATGTTTCCCAATTTTATAAAAACTCGATCTTTGTACTTCATCTTTAACTAAGAAAATAACAAAATCAAGTAGATAATTGGACTAAGAGCATTGTAGAAGTTATAATGGCTGAATATGAGTAAAAACTAAATAGTCTAAATAAAGAATTTATTTCATTTAAGTCAACTAACAACTTTATATTTAAGTAAACTTCATCCTTATAAAGGTGATAATAAAATATAGAGAATATAAAACTTGAATCTACTTAAAGGATTGAGATAACTCGCCTTAGGTAAATTATCGATGTATACAGGCAATAATTATATACAAAAAATTGAAAAAATATCAGAATTAGTTAATCTATAAATGCTCGGATTGGAACTCAATCAAATCAGTAAAATATAGAACCTCAGCTTCAATACCAATCTAAAGTTATTGTTACTTGGAGGCAATAAAATAACCTAAATCGAAGGATTAGCAAATCTATAAAATTTATAAGTGCTCTCTTTGTGTAAGGCTCGCTGACTTAGAAAACAATTTGATCAGAAAGATACAAAATATCTTCTCACTACCAAGTCTAAAAGAAGTCAAACTGTGTACTAAAGATCTAACTTAGAATTTAATATATTGGATATAAAATAGGAGTAATTTATGATAAACCAGATCGTCAATCAAGGAGTAATAATATCAGTTTAAGACCAAAAGTAAGGAATATCTCGATATTTGCCTTCATTTTTAAGTTGATATATTTTAATCAATAAAGTCAATCTTCAGAATATAAATATTAATAAGAAAGTAGTTTATTTCATTTTATTAGTATTTTAATCTATCTGGGGTTGGGGTTGGGGTTGGGGTTGGGGGTTGGGGTTGGGGTTGGGGTTGGGGTTGGGGTTGGGGTTGGGATCATACTCTTAGAACATCTCAAAAAATAAATCAATTCTATCCTTAAAGACTTTGAAAAAAATAGATAATGGGCAGACTTCAGCAACTGGCTTCATAGACTTCTATAAATACTTACTCCGAAACATCTACCCTCACTACCACAGCAACTCACCCTCTGCAAACGTCTTGCGCAATGTCTCAACCCTTCACTTCCAGCAGGAGTACACTCAACAGCTCTGAAGGTCTATGAAATAATTCTTAATAATTTCGGATCAAGAACATCACTACTACCACTGACAGCGATGGGACTTTTCCCTTTTTTCGAACACAGCAATACTCAAAACAAACAAACTATCATTAAAATATTTGATTAACATTTTATCACAGATACAGAATGTATACAAATGATAGTAGGACTAACTAATGCTCTACTTACAGTTCTCAACTAAAATTCAGAAGATCTTTCTAAGCGAGTCTTTGCCGTCTGGTAAAAAATAACTAAAAAATATGGTAAAATTTGGGTAGATGGAGCAGTTTGGGTAAATATCCTCAAATCTCCAAAAGTACGTCTCGCTGGCTTTAAATATTTCACCAAAGTTTTCAGAGACAGAGATAGAGCGAATCAAATATAGTAAAAATAAAAGCAACAAAGAGAATAAGGCTAAAAGTTGATATTATAACAAATATAAAAAAAGATATAAGATGTCTATCTAGGTTAATAAGAAAAAGTGCTTTTAACTTCACTTTATACATATAGAAACAAATCTGATGATCACTCAACTCGTTTTCCCAATTTTAGCACTCTAGTAGTAAACAGTTTTTCTGTCTGTTTATAAATAACTACAGATAACATGATAAAAAGAGCAGCTTTAGATTTACTGGGAAGTTATCTAAAAATAAATACAAAAACATTTACTCGCAAAGATGGAGTAATTCTTATCTAAAAGATGTTACTTTTACTTCAATGCAAAGAATACAGCCTCACAAACAGATTCTATAAATATCTTTTTGACCATCCTAATAGTTAAGGTAATTTCCACATAGATTATGAAAAGAAGAGTGAATAGCTATTGATGCTAAAATAGGCACTAAGTAATTTATTGAAACAAAAATGTACAAAATAATCATAAAATGTATTACAGATAATGTAGATATTGATAGGAGACCATCCAACTTTAGGATAGTATCTATTAGAAGGATTATCATTTTAAATTATAAAATTTGCATAAAAACAACAAAATAAACAAAAGAAACAAATAGTATTAGTAAAAACTGTCACTGATTTCTACCTCAATGTCATCTTCAAATATCACCGCTCCTTCATCTCATCTATCCTCAATAAAATATAAAAACACTAAAAAGAAGACATCGATCCTTTATCGCCTCCCTTTGATGTCATTTTAGATGCCTTGCATTTCTATTTCTACAAAATGTAAAAAATATTAGTTTAGTATAAAAGATAAGAATATGAAGAATAAAAATATCATTAAAATCATCAAAAAACAGATTACATCAGCATCAGAGTTGATACCCTAAGAGAATTGATTTAATATTTATGGGTCAATCGACCTCTAGGATAAGAGTATTCTCAAAGAATTTTAGATTTATGTAATGAACTACTCTCAGAAATACATTTAGTTGATTAATCGGGTCTTTCTTTACATTAGATATAAAAAATATAGAAATTGCTAACACAATAAGCTGATCTTTAAAGAAAAAATAATTATATCAAACTTCTAACTCTTCATCCTTAACCTAAAAAATAGTTATTACTTCCTTACATTTAGGATAGTTCACTTTCAATAATTTGTATAAATATTTTGCTTGGAGGAGATAAAATATCTTCTGAAGCAAACAGACCACGAGCTGGTTCAGCTAAAAAGGCAAATAAACGAAAACATTCTACTTCAGGTCAAGATTCAATTGCTCCAGTATACAAATAACCTTTAAGTTTGACTTAAAACTAAAAATAAAGCTTATTCTATGCTATTTTTAAACTCTTCAACTGTCATCTTTTCTAAACAAAGGCCCTATAATTCATATAAAGATTCAGATACTGGTTCAAAAATATCTTTATTGAATTAATTGATAAAGTGTAGCCATCTTAGTGGTTAATCTACTGGAGAAGGATGTAAGGTGACGTAGCAGGAGGCATCCTCAGAATGATATAAAATCTAAATTGCCACAATTCATATCATAAACATCTCAGTCAAAAATGGATAATATCAGCTTAAAATATCATCAGCAAAGTTCTTGATGCAATATTTGTTCTCTTAGAAAAAGGACTCAATAGAAAAGATAGTACATAGTCTTAAAAAGAAATCGTCTTTAGATAATTTAATGTATTAGAGTATTAAAGAATTTTTAACCTAATGCAATTAGTATTTAAAGCTACCTCAAGTGGATTCAGTAAATTTTTCTTCCTTCAAAGAGATAAATATCTGGCTCCTTTCGTTCTCTTTGTGTTCAAATGTCTTTAAAATGGCAACTATAAAATAAAATAAAAATCCTTATCAATGTTAAGTTTCATTCTTTCTTTATCTTAAAATCCTCAATAAAAAATAGATTTCCTTCAACTAACTCTTCCCAACATCTTGGCCACTCTTGACCATCTAATCGATAAGAAAAAAAACTTTATAAGAGCAAAAAAGCCACTCATCTTCTATCGAAATCAAATAATAACTTTTGTTCAGCAACAATTATTAAATATAACTTCTTTAGTATATCTCTCTGGGTATAAAAAAGATCAACTCGATATAAGGAGCTAATTCCAAGATGGAATAATCAATAATTTATTGCCTTAAAGGAGCCAATGTTTATGATATCATTCTAAAAGGAATCGTCTTTACAGATACTCATTATATCAAAAATATGTATACTTAATCAAGTAAATAAATGGCATAAATGTTAGTAAAAATAGATAAAAGCAAAGCATAGATCACCACTTTTCTAACAAGAATCCTAGATAAACTATTTATCCTTCTTAAAAACAGTGATGTCAATAGAATAGAATAAATCATCAAAAATAGAAATTAACATGGACCCAAACGCTCAGTAGGAAGAAAAAATTCACATTAAGAAATAGATGTCTTCCTTTCGATGTCGAAATAAACAGTTCCATAAAGATAAATCAAATAAAACCTTCATCTTGAAGAAAAATACTCAGAAATCATAGAACTTTGGAACACAGTTAAATACTATCTACAATTTGCAGTCAGACTTTAACTCAAAGGAATGCCTATTATCAATATGTTGTCTCTAGTTCTCACTAGTTTTCCACTTTCTTACCTCAAATATACCAATGTTGGCAGTGTCTCTCATAATTCCAATCTAGAGAGTCTTGAAGAATAAATAAGTAACGTCACTGGTCTTAAAAAGTAGGTTTTTGAAATATTTTAAATATTATGGAGTCGATAAAGTAGACAAATAGTCGACTTTTTAGTCTAAAAAAGTGATCCTAGGATTTTGATTCATAGTCAATTGGATCCAAGTAAAGTTCTATAAGCATTTTCCAAGAGTTCCAAGATGAGATAAGTGGGTAAATATCTAAAATTTTAAAAGATAAACCTCCCTAAAAATATGCTACATTATAACTTAGAAATTCTCATCAAATAAAATCAACTAATGTTTTTCCTTTATCTCTATCTACTATATAGCAATTTAAGATTACTGAGACATAAAAGAATAGGATATTTTCTTGAAAGTTTACTATAAATTTTACAACTACTAAGAAGCAGTCCTCACATCCAAACCAAATTATGGATATTATAGTTAATGGAACTGATCGGTCAGAGAATCATCATCACAAAAGAACTTAATACTGAAAATGCTGCTAAAATAAGACATTAATTGCAGCATATAACTAAAGATACACTTTAAGATATTTTGTCTATTATTGTAAGATCTAAGAGCTTTACACACAAAACATAACATAAAACAGGATTATTTAATATCTTCAATAAATAATAAAAATAAATCTTCTCTTATGATTTTGTTAAAATATTTCCTCCCACCATCTTCTAAAACTTTTAAAAATACAGATAAAGTTCCAAAAAATCATTTTAAGTCAAAAATCAAATGAAATCAAAATAATTCAACAACGTCAGTAAACTTGATCTCGAACATCCAAAAGAAAGATTGACTTCATATCTCTACGATCTCTAAAATATATTCTTCATTCAGTAAAACAAGATAGACCACTTCCTCTTCAACTCATTTGTCAATATTCAAGATGATCTATACCCTGACTATCTAGCTCTATGCGGGCTAAAAACTCTTATAAGAATAGGTAACTCACTTCTCATCAATATTTACTAAAAAGATCTCAATAAAGTCATCCTCCTGGTATTAATTATACTATTCAGATAAGATAAAATCTTTCAAGTATGCTTCCTCTTTGCTAAAACAGATAAAATTAAAACCAGTATTTCAACGAATTGATAGCATAATATCTACATATCGTCCTTGCAAACTAACATCTGAGACCTGAAATCATTCGCAACATGAAAAGAAATATCCTCGATATCTATATGAACAATGTATCAATCAATTTATAAAGAATTTTTTCAAATGCACGCCTAAAACTCTAGCTCATTGGAAAGCTATCATCGATTACTGTATTGGATAAAGTAATGAGTTACTTGGAGATTTGCTGCCTAAATAAGGATTATTTGAAGGAATATTTACTAAAAAAGCTTAAGCTACTAGACAAAAAATAAAAAGTCTTAAAAGAGTGTGTTTTGTTATTTATGCTGGAAGAGTTGATCGATACTAAAATAAACTTAGAATAGTTTTATAATCTTTAAACTAAGTTATGAAGCAAGATGATGCCTCACCAGCCTTACTGATTCTAATTCTCTTCTGCATCAGAATCCTTCTAATGAGATTATCAGCTATCAGTCTAAACAAACTATTTAAATCTGTATGGCCAAGTCTTATTACTCTTTTAATTCAAGTTTTTAAAAGATAAAAAAGTCAACAAAACATCAATCTACAACTAGCAGCTCTTAAAGTGGTCTAACTAATTCACTCAATGGAACTATAATAGTTTATGCTGCACAAGTGGATGTTCATCTTTGATTGTAATAATAAATTTTATTTAGATTTCGGTCTCAGAATAGATCCTATGGGATAGATCTAAGACAACATGAAAACTTGTCACATGCACAGTCCTTTTCTCTTCAAACCATTCATGACAAACACTCTACCAAATAACCGTCTCAAATGCAAATTTCTTCCAGACAAAGCCTAGAATAATAGATCTTCAATAGTAAAAAGAAGACTCATAGTTAAAAAAACCTACATTTAAAGTGAAGATTAACTCAAAGAGTGTGCACTACTTCTGATGCAGTACATGATGGATTTGAATGAATGTAGAACATAAATATCGAAAGGAGATATTGAAGAACTTATTGAAGATTAATTTATATCGCTAGATTAGTATATCTTCAAAGTCAAATGATTTATCAAAAATAAATTATTTAGGGGTTGGGGTTGGGGTTGGGGTTGGGGTTGGGGTTGGGGTTGGGGTTGGGGTTGGGGTTGGGGTTGGGGTTGGGGTTGGGGTTGGGTATTTGAAATACGTCAATAAACTTAGATGATAACTATCATATTCAATTATAATACTACTATATGCAATAGTCAATCAAACTTTTCTAACTGGATCCAAGATACTCTTCCTCATCTCATCCAAAGAAATCTCTCTTTGCTCAACTTTAGAACGCAAACTCTCGATCTCGACTCCCATCAAAACCGTCATCAACTGGAACTCCTGTTCCTTCTTGTCGAAATTCATGCTGGTAGAATACTTCAAACGCATAGCCTTGTTATCCTCTTCAAGTCCCTTATTCATTTGATTCAATCGATCGATCTCACCACCCAATATATGAATTCTTCTTGCATAATCTTGATACTCATCAATTCTCTGATTCAAAATAACCGTCTCTTTTTATGATTGCTCAACTGCCTCAAGCAATCTATTGAACTCTTTCATTAACTGAGCACATCTAAATAGAATAATTTGTACTGAGATTCAATTTGTGTTATTTTAGCTATCAACATCTAGATTTAGTTATCTTTTGATTTTACCTTAGTCAAAACCTTTGAATAGTTGTCTTGTAATTCATTAAATTATCTTGATTTTCTTCCCTCATCTCTCTTTATCTAGTTGTTAAGTCGATCCAACTCTCCAACTACATTATTCAACTTAGATTTCAGATCTTGGTTGATTTGTTTCTATCTGCTTAGGTTAGAATCAAGTTCTTTATTTTTCTTTTCAGTCATCTAGTAGTCATTTAGATGAGCCATACTTTGTTTCTAAATAAAATACTTAAATACATGGAGATTTTCACATAAATTTTGTAATTATGGAAGCTTCCTCAATTCATTTTGATAATTATTTACCTTGTTCTTCAACTCATCAGATTATTGAGTCTTCTGACGAGCTATACTATTTATCTTCTCTTTCTATTGACTTTGATTATACAAATTATTTTCAAGATCCTTAGCTTTAGTCTCAGCTTGTCTCACACGGTTCAATGCCTCATCAAGATCTCTCTTACATCCATCAAGATTTTTTTTCAACTGATTGGCATTTTGTTCTTGCTCCTGCATTTTCAACTAATAATTTTTGAACTGATTCAATTGAGAGTGTAATCCTAATTGTTGTTGTTCTAAATCAGAAATATCTTGATTTTTATTTTTAATCAAATCGTTTAGTCTATCTATTTCTTGAGTCATCAAAGCTATTTTATTTTCATTATCTTTCAAAGCTATTTCAACATTTCTAAACTCATTAAGACTATCTTCAAATTTACTCAACCTAATACGGTTATCATTAATTTCCTGCTCTTTTCCTCTTATAATTTGATTCAATCTATCCATCTCTTTAGCCAACATATCATTCTTATTCTATGAATCTCGGCAACGTCCTTCTAATCTTCTTAATACATCATTTTCATTTTGTAATTGGTTGATAGTAAAACTTAGTTCTTAGATATTTTTTATTTGATTGTTGAATTTATCTTCAAACATCTTTTTATCCTTCTCAAGAAAACCCATACGAGATACAGCATTCTCAAGTTCAGCATTCTTACGCTTACCAGCCTCTATTTCTTCAAGTCTTGACTTCAAAATGCCATTAATACGATCATTTTCTGTCTTTATCATACTAATTTTGTTTTAATATTGAGCCAAATCGTTCTAAAGACGTTTCAGTTGAGTCAATTCAGCCTCTTTTGCTGAAAACCTCTGCTTCCAAGTTTATATTTAGTCCATTTTAGTATGAAGAAGATTATTCAATCTATCAAGTTCCTTTAAGGCAATATCCAACTTGTCACTAAGTTAGTTATTATAGAGCAACATTTATTTACCTCGAACAGCTTCTTAATCTAGCCTTGAACAACGAGCTCTCCATTCTTAAATCTATCTTGATTTGTCATCCAACTGAACTCTTAAATTATTATTATCATTAGCCCAATCCGACTGCTCTTTGAGTTTAATATTCAATTAATACTATCTTTTCTTATAATTTTGAATTTAATCTTCCTTCTGCCTAAGAACTTCAGATAACCTCGCTAATTCATTTGATATAAGTGCTAATTTGTTCTCATACTCATTGATCAGATGCTAATTATTTCTCAACTCCATAATTTCTATCTAATAACGCTGGCATTTTTGTTTATAGTTATCAAGGTCTCCATCTCTATTCGAAAGCATCTCTCTCAATTTTCTTATCTATCCCTATAAACTACCCCTCTCATTTTGATGACGAATACTCATCTCACGAATTTATCGATCTATCATTGACTTACGTTGACTCTCTAATAAATTTCTTAGCTATTCAAGTTATTTAGCCTTACTTCTTTCAGATGCTTGATACCGGGTCTTCCATTTTTATATCTATTGAAGCAATTATTGGTTCTTCTATCTCTCAGATTCATATTTCTGCTTCAAAGAAAAGTCTATCTCATTAAGTTGAGTTTTTAGATTTTAGTTTTAGTGATACAATGATTAACATATTTTATTCAATTTTTAATATTACTCTCTACATCAGGCAACAATTACTTAAACTCTTCAATATGGTTTTCATAAGTAAAAACTTTTTCAGTCAATTATTTGATTTGCACTTAATGATTTTTGGCATTAAATAGCTGTCTCTATGCTTCTTTAAGTTTAATTCTCAGTAGTTAGATCTCACTTGATAACCTATCAATTTCTATCGTCTGAAACACAACTATAAAACTGATATTATCTCCTCCAAGATTTGTTTTCTTGTAATTAGGCAAATTTTGAATTCGTGATCTATATTGAAATAGCAATACTTGCGAAGATCATCTCCATAAGATACAGAGTCATTCACTAAAGCAGTAGAAATGTATGAACGAGTAGTTGATGGTCCAGCAGGAAAAACAGTAGAACGACGAACCGTGCTCTCTCTCAGATCAAATCTATCTCCAAACATTTAAATGATTATCATATCTGATTTCATTGTTCATAGTTATACTAGTCAGTTAAAATAGTAAAAAAGGACTTTTATCAAAAAAACTGAGAACTGAAGGATTTGATCGTGCTTAAACCAAAAATAAACTTAAAATTTTAAAAACTGTGGTTTACAGACATTTATATAAAAGAGCTTAGGTGAAGATAATCTTTAACTAACCTTTTAAAATAAATTTTTAATATGATAAGATAAAATAATATTTATAGCTTAATTATAGAATAGTTTATTTTGGTTCAATTAAATATCTACTAAATTAAATTTGATAAAATAAACAAAGAATATAAGATAATGAAGTAGAAAAATAAATCACTCTTTTTTATTCTTCAGAAAAATTGACATAAGTTGTCATAACTGTCTTTAGACATCAAAGGCCCCTCTTCTGTTGTTTTTAATATAACCGATACATTATTAATTTCATCTTCAAAATATTTGAGTTTTCTCTTTGGCTGAGTCTGCAACTCAAAGGGAAGTTTCTTTGAATTGATTACTCGACAGGCATTGAAGCATTTGCCCTATGATTTGCCCCGAACATTTACTTGTTTCCTGGTAATGGTGTCAGTTGCATTTTTTTGTTCAGAGCTGTCTTTTTGAATTTAAAAACTTGACTAGTTAGAAGCAGTAGTAGTCTCCTTTCCTTTAGAACTATTAGAAGAATTTCTTAACTTTCTAATTATGAACTTTTCATTGTTTGAACGAATGTCACTCTAGCTACGTTTAGAACGTTCCATCTAGAGACCAAGTCAAGTCCATCAGATTCTCTTTAAAATTAGTCTGCAGCTTGGGTAGTGAGGGCAATCTCTCTCTATGATGCTAGATCTCATAGCACTTTCAAAAATTTTAAGTTGAAAACAGGATGGTTCAGTCATTTTAAATTTTTGCATCGAGGAGTAGTAACAAGATTAGGAAATTAGACCTCAATAGAGCATCTATCACTGACTCTTGAGTAAGAAGAGCTAATTTGTTAAGTGATCCTTTGAAATGTTAGTCTTTTGAAGCATTGGTAAGTAAATATTATATGAACTAATAATCGAATTTCTATTAAAACAACCGGCAGTTATATTTTCTATCATTCTATTTTGCTGCCTTTATAAATATAACAACCCTCTCTGGTCTCTGTTCTCTCCATTGTCTATCTTCAAATGAACTAATTGATCCATTCAAATTTTAAAAATATTTAAAATCAGAAACAGCAAGTACAATCAATTGGACAAAATTTAGTATTACCACCTTTGCCAATATTAAGCTGATCTTATGTATATACCTTAACTCCTCCTTAAACTTTGTTTGCCTCAGGTATTATAACTCTGACCTGCCTTTTCAATTTTTATTACAACATCCATTGCTTTTTCAATTTTTATTCTGCTTTTCTCTTTTTTATTTATTACTTGCTATTTTTCTATTACTTTTTTATCTCTTTCTTATGTTTGGCCTGCTTGAATATATCATCAATCAGATGTTTATCTTTGATTATTTTTTTATCATTACTCTATCTATTGACTATTTTTCTTTTTTAGCTGTCTTTGGCTTTTATTTGGTTTTTGGAGTTTACTTCATTTTTGATTGTTGAATTATTGTAGATAAATTATAAAAGATAAAACTATCCATTATTAATCAAAAAAAAGAATAAAGAATAATATATTTATCAATACTAGTCATTTGAATAATCAAACAAATAAACGCTGCATATATTTTTAATAAACTTATAAAATAAATAATGACAACTGAATTAGTCTAACAATAAGGCAAAATACTCAATTGGAATTTAACCACTTCCAATAGTCCAGTTTAAGTAGCCTTTTATGGTCTTAACAGTGGCTGCTATTTGGCTCATAAAACCACCTTAGGATACTACAGCAATCAATCTCTCCTTTTAAACACATCTTTCAAAATGGTATTCAATCCTATTGACACATTGTACTTCTAAAATGATATAGATTTTATGTAAAATACTCATTTAAAAATAAAAAAATGTAGTAGAACCAGTTGGTTCAGTAGAAATAGATCTTAGTCTACTTAAATAAAGATCACCTCTTTTTATTGCATTTCAAGATCATGATAAAGTCCTTTAAGTTAAAATATATCAAATAAAAGTTAATCTGAACCAAATGCGCTTCAAGGATAAGAACTTCAAGCTCAAAGATAACAATTTTTACAACAAAGATTTGATTTCTTATAAAAAATCAATCAAAATGAAGCATAATTAAAAAAAAGTTTTCATAAAGAGTTTATACTTTTCTCAAATAGTTAAAAAATAAAATACTATCTAAAATCTAGATAAAATCTTAAAATAGCCTCATAAAATATAAATAAAAATGAAATAGATTTTGAAACAAGACTACAAGGATAAAAAAGAAAATTCGATCTCAAAAGAAATAATCTACATCAAGAACAACCACAATAACTAAGAACATCGCCAGTTAAACAAAAACTTAGCAATAATTATTGATACATTCAGTCAATACCTCTGAATCACCAAATAAACTATAAACTATGGGAAAACAAAAAATCAAGAACAAAATAGAACACCTTAGAAGAATGGACATTAAAAATGGTACAAATTGAAAAAAGGCTAGATAAGCAGTCGCCTTTGGAGGACTTCTTAATACTCCTTAAAAATATAGTTGAATGATTTATTAAAGAAGATATATCAAATCAATAACTATTCAGATGGCAACTTCAAAGGACTTAACTATGAATTTTAAGATCTCTTTGTCCTGATATTTTTTGGACTATTTATTCCAAAACGAATATTACTTCTTAATCCCTTCCTTAATGTTTTTTATGTCTACAAAAGGTTTTGTATTCTTTGCTTTTTCTCAACTTCCATACCCTCAACAAGTCTATTTTGCTATTACGTATATTTTTTTATACTCTACTCTAGGCATCTTCAATAATCTTCTGAAGAACATTGATGATTTAACCTCTTCTATTAAGTTCTTCTCTTATACTTATTTCTTATTCTACAATATTTTTAATATACTCTTTTATTTAGTTCAACTCTGTCGCATAATTTTCTGATTATAATTTAGTTTATTTCATTTATTTCTTTAGTAATTAACATTATAAATACAATTCTTCATTACTTCTGTTTTTTGAACCAATTATGATTATTTTTATTCCACTTGAATCTTCAAATTGTTTATCACCTCTTCAAGGTTGATAAATTCACGTTTTAATAACTAGTTTTGATCCTAAAGAGAGTCATCTATAGCTCTTTCTGATGAATAGTCAATATTGTTTCTTAATGAAATTCTCTTATCTTAGAACTTCTTTCAGTGCTCTGAACTCGTGATTTTATCTTAAACTTTCATTTATTCCACTCAGCTTAGTTATTTAATGTTCAAATTGAACAATCTTTGTTCTAGTTAGTACTTCTTTTTATTAGTTTCTACTAATTTTTAAAATAATTAACTTTCTTTTTTCTTAGCTTGAACAATAAGATTCTTTTCTTCTGATTTTTTACCCTATTTCTCTAAAACTATATCAGTTATAATCTAAAAAAAAACTCTTTCAAGATAGCTGAGTCACTGCATTATAGTTAAATCGATGATAGTTTTAGATGTTGGTTAAAGAGTAATAATAGATTTTTAGCTTTTTCCCACATAGAAGATTTATTTTATGCGATTTGATTTAATCTTACAACCCTTTTTATCTTTTGCAATGAATTTGTTTTTTATTGAATGATTTTATTGTTATGCTAATATTAGTAAAACTCTGATTAAAGGAAAAAACTTCTAACTGTTGTTATCAGCTTCTTAACCTTGTCCCTAAATCAACGAACTATTACCTAAGAATGAATAGACAACTATCCCTTATCATTATTAGATTTCTTTTTCAAGCTGCTCGAACTTTCCATTATTACTATCAATAATATAAATTTATCCATCGATTCAATCTCAATAAAATTCCAATATCATTTAAATCCATTTATTATATCAATTATGATACGACTACTCACAAGCAGTATAGCTTTATTCACCAAAATAACACCAACAATCATGCCCAACCTCATAAACAACTACAAACAAACAAATCACTACCATCCTTGGAGATTACTACCACTCAGATAACATAGAACCACTCTTCGATCTAATCATTCGGCTAAATGCCCTTCATCGACACCACGCAGCCCTCGATCACTTGTTCGAATTGTGTTCGACTTAATCTGATAGATAAATCAATATAATCGTCAACATTCTCAACCAAAAGCCATCAACTATTCACGATTAGGCAATATTCCCAGAAGCCATCTCGCATTTCTAACAAGCTATTTCTACTATACTACTCATGGAAGATCCCAATGAACTCACTCTCTCACAGATACATAAATTTGTTGCAGATATGTACATACAAATAGATTAACTAAAAAAAGCATAAAAGTCTCTACTAGAAGCCAAAAATATCATAATCAACTCAAAATGCCAGCAGTTAAAAATAGACTTACTTCGATCAGGATTAGCTTGCATTTATACTCAACTATGCATGATAGGATATCGAGATAGAAGACCAATGGAAGCTTTGGATTAACTAAAGAAAGCTCTTTAACACTGGAATAAGTACCAAAAAAGATAGTATATGAATATGAGTTGACATGCAGAATGAATGTATGTTACATCTGGCTCTTCAAATAAAACAACGACGCTATCATGACAGCTAAGGATTTCCTTAACTTTTTGTTTTAAAGCGAATAGTACAAAAAAGCCAGATCGATAAAAACATTTATTCCAACAAAATTATATTTCATGAACATTGTTTGTTCTTTATAAGAGAAAAGTTAATACGAATATAAGTTAAAAAGATATTATAAGAATTTAAAAAATAAGAGGAGATGATAAAGGTAACTAGCTGATGGCTATGCTAGGTATCGATCCAGATAGATATTTCAAATGAATTGTATATATCGTATTATATTCTATTGGTTTAACTGAATTAAGTTATTATTTATAGAATCGAGAAGATTTTTATCATTATATTAATGTAAAAAGAGTCAAAAACCTTCAAACTGTTTTAAAAATCTCACTTCTTCATTAATATTTCAAATGAGGAATGTCAAATTATACATATTTCAAATGAGGAATGTCAAAATTATACGTATAAGATTCCTAAGCTTCATATTAAACAGAAAACTTCCCTTTACCTCTCCATTGAATAAAATAAATATTGACTTGATATTAATAATAATATTAATAAGAATCAATCAAGTTTTTTTGGTGTCCTTTGTCGGCCTCTCGGGCTTTACAGGTCATCTGGTATCTCCTAGACTTAAGCCTCCGACCCTTTCAGGTTAGTTGTTGGGCCTCAGTCCTTGGAAACGGCACCGGTAGCCATAGCTTTTAGGATCCATGGAGGATTTCCGCTGTGGAGATGTCAGGAAATTCTTTGGTGGCTCTTCTCATGGCCTACACCAGAATTGCATCCCTGACCGGTAAGCCTCCAGGAATCTCCTGTGTTTCTCCGTCATCATACCAATCCAGTATCTAATATTAATAATAAAATATAATTGTTTTTTTTTTCTGGGTTGGGTTGGGGTTGGGGTTGGGGTTGGGGTTGGGGTTGGGGTTGGGGTTGGGGTTGGGGTTGGGGTTGGGGTTGGG
>CAXIUT010000155.1:0-21193 GCA_964035545.1 Bugula neritina
CCAACCCCAACCCCAACCCCAACCCCAACCCCAACCCCAACCCCAACCCCAACCCCAACCCCAACCCCCAACCCCAACCCCAACCCCAACATTTAGTTCAATATGAAAGATAGAAAATTTGATAGATTATATAAAACAATAGTTCAATAATTTTATTTTCATGGCTTTCGTCAATACTTCTCAAAGAATTCTAACTACTTAAGTTGGATAGGCTAGTAGCTTTCCAAGTCCAGCTCATTACACATTATAACCAAGAACTCTACCTTTAGATTGTGCTCCATTCAAAAGTACAAGTAGCCGAAAAGGTCTTTTCTAAGACAAAAAAAAGAAACTACAACCAGGACCTGGATAGTACAATATCAGCAAATAACTAATCCAACCCAACTTTTCAAGCTATCTATGTCCAAAAAATATTATTTTTAAAGTAAACTCTCTTGGATCAGCTTCATTTCAGTCTGAATCTAAAAGATTCGAATCAAGTATTGATATTAAGCCAGGACCAACTTAATGTACCGTTTATTGTATTTAGATGAAATGACAAATGAATCAATATCTCTGAAAAAATCAAGAAAAAAGTTACCAAAACAAAGAAAGGCTCGTTAAATGGTTGCTTAACCTTCTATTCCAAACAAAGCAAGAGGACTAATATCAATCCTCCAAAAATAAAAAAGTTAATAGAAGTAAAAATGTCCTGGTCCTGGAAGTTACTAATCGAAAAAATATAAAAATATAAACTCAAAAGGAACAATATGGACGAAAGATAAAGTAAAAAGATTCAATCCATAATAATCAATTTAAGTTGGAGTAGGTCCAGGTCAATATAAAATATAATAAAAAGCTTAAAAATCAAAATCCCCAAAAGAATCATCAGTTTTCAAATCCCACACAGTTAGAACTTTCCTTGATTCTATGATGTATGGAAGTCAAATATAATAAGTCGCCAAATTAAGAGAACACAATAAATACAAATCTCCTCTCCCTTCACCAGGATAATATCATTACTAAAATTCCTCTTTCAATCAAAAAAACTAAAAACCATTAGAATATCAATTCTTTGGTTCAGCAGTTTAAAGATTTCAAAAGCAAAATAACCTATAAACGGCTACTCCACTAACATATCTCAAAGATAGTCCATCTAAAATATCACACAACAAAGGAAATAATCCTTTCGATAGTCACACTGAAAGAGATAATAGCAGTTATCTTAATTCAAATAAATAAACTCCAGGACCAGGTTATTACTATAATATCGATGATAATAAAAAAAGAAATTATCATAGACATGTTGAAGCATTTGGCTCAACAACTTAAAGAACAACTAACGTCCATTCATAATCAATCGGACCAGGATAGTATGATATCAATCCAAGTGAATAAAGAATACAAAAACATCTTAATAATCGCTTCGGACAAATCAATACTCAAAATGGGGTTTTCAAAAGTAGAACATAAAGAAATTGTTTCTAACATTCAAAAAGTAATATTCATATTATGAAGATGACTCGAATTTGGAATATGATATCAGTCATGATGATATCTCTAAAAAAGTAGAAAGACAACAATTCTATCTTTAAACTTTAAGAAGAATAAATGTCATGAAACCTCCTTTCAACTCAAATAACTCTCGCTTTGAACATTATTAAGAGCCTCTAGTAGAACTCAATAAAAAACAACTACAAAAATAACAAAAACAACAAAAATAACAAAAACAACATCCTATCTCATGGAAAAAAACCAAAGTAATAGAATTACCAGCTCATGATCCTGGAGCAAGTTTCGGAAAAGATGAAAGATTTAAATCCTAGAGAAAAGGAGGAGGGAATCCAGGAGCTGGAGCATATGACAATCCAAATAATTGGAAAAATCATAGTTTTAATCAAAGGTTTCAATAAAAGTAATGATTTTTGTCATATCATTCATTTCATTCATATTATAATAAGTGATAATATCATTTATCTTATGCAACCATCTAGGGAACAGAAACAGCTTCATCAGACTCAAGATTTATTTCTATATTTTGCTTTTTAGAACAGTCTGCTTCCCCATTTACATTCAAATTATGATATTCAGCTGATTATCCACTCTTAGATTCTTTATAAAATTTAGCTGGCTTGCTTATCTTCTTGTTTTTATCACTTCTCTCAGAACACTCTTCCTCCTAACTTTCGTTCTCGATTTTAAAGAGTATAGTTCCATCTTTCATAAAACTTATCTCACTAGGAATTGATTTTCTATCAACCTTTCTTATCAAATCTTGCTGTTGAGAATCAATAATGAACTTCCTTGCATCTTTGTTACAAACTGGGCATTTCCATATTCTATTTCTTGCAGTTGACATTAGAGAAATATGTATTCTTAGATCAAAACACTGTCCATGTTGACACTTATTACCCCTAACTGGAGTATTTATCATATCCCAAGTATAAGGATCTTTAAAACTGACTGATATCTTATTGATTTACACATCCTTTTCAGCAGTTTTCATTAATTTTTGAAGATAATCTGGTACTTCAGGTAGCTTCTCTTCTTTCATAATTTTATCAAATAGCTAGTCAGTGGTTAATTTTTCAATAAAATAAATAGCAAAAGCAAAAGTATAGTTATTTCTTATTTTTTTATGGCCAGCATCATCTTTAGTTAAAGGCTTAATTTAAAGACTCAATCTAATTTTCTATAAATACTCTTTATCTGATTGATTAACTTTGCTATTATTGTAGATATTGGGAGTAATGATGATTGAATAATCTTTTCTTTTCTTTAGACTAGAATTAACCTGAAGTGCAGGTATCTCAATAATTCTCTCTCCATTTAGTTTGATAACACACTCATCAGGCCATGTAATTTCGTTATTGTCAACATTGAATACCTTCAGACATCTCATTTCTATCTCATTTTTGTTCTTCTGCTTGCAAAGGTGCTAGAATGGCTTCAAATTACATACTATTGAAAATTTATTATCAACTATATTTGTAATGTAGTTTTCAGTTATAACTTCTTTGACTTTGTTCAAAGGATCAATAAACCTCATTCTGCAGTGATAACATTCAATTGGTTCCTTATTTTCATGTTTTCTCAAAGGCTCATTCAGACATTGAAAATGATAAGTCCTATTGCATATTGAACATAGAAAGGTTTCAGAGTGTCTTTACATTCCTTTACAAGCACAGTACTTCAACATAGAATTAGGTTATCCATTATATTTAGCTTCCTTTTGGGCACTCTTCTCAGCCTTATCAGAAGCTTATCCTATTAGAAAAGGAACATTTGGAGTGTTTGGTTTTACTTTCTAGACAGCTATCTCATTATATTTCTTACTCTAACTTTTTTTAATTTCAGGAGCTATATTTTTTTGAGCAGACTTACTTATTTACTGTTGTTGATTTTGTATATACTTTTTACTTTCTCCTGGCTTAGTCCTCAAACCTTTTGACATCTAACTCTCCTTATTCTGAACAACATTTTTAGAATTAGAATTAATTAAAGCAGATATCTCTTCTTGCATCTTATTCTGTTTACTCAACTGAGAGCCAATAGCTTGAGGATTAACACCCATTTGATGATTATTTGTTTGATTATTCATCCCAGGCATAAAGTTCATTTGTCCATAGGGATTCATAGGTGCTCCAGGAGCAGAAGGAGGATGATTTACTTGATTTCCATTTTTATTAGGTGTCATTGACCCAAATCCACCATAAGAATTATTCATGTACCCATTCATTCCACCAAACTGATGATTCATCATAGGATTCATTCCATACATCGAATAGTAATACATATACATCTGTTGCATCTTCATTGCTTCTTCCATCATCCTGTTTTGATCCGAATTTGTTGCTGACTCAGATTGAGGAGCAGGAGGTCGCATAGAATAAGAGGACATAGGGTTATTCATTGAGCTGGCCATTGGATTGGCCATGGGATTAGCCATAGGATTAGCCATAGGATTAGCCATGGGATTAGTCATTGGGTTAATCATTGGATTGTAGACTGGTCCAGAAACTGGAGGGGGAATAGGAGTGTTGCTGATAGGCTTGTTCGCTAGAACAGATAAGGTGTCTTCAAAGAGTGGTATCATATATTCCTTTGTCTATTTAGCAATAGCTGTATATTTCTGAAGACTCAGATAATCTCCATACTTGTTTCTACATAAATAAAGATTTACCCATATTTTTAGACGACTTTAATGAGTCCATCAATGGTCCTTTCTTGGATCTATTTAGGTTCAACTGTGTTTTCTTTCTCTAATGTTTTCAAAATCTCTGAGAGGAAGTGCATAGGTAATCGATAGAAACTATGTTTGACCAAGACTTGATGTACACCTCTTTTGATTTCTGCTTTATCGTCCATCTTGAAGTTTAATTATTATAAGCTAATCTAACTTAGACCCGCTTTTAAATTACAAATTGTGATTTTATATCAACACGTAAAAAATACAATTAAGTAAACATTTTTGCTTATTACAAGATAAATTTATAAATTGGAGTGTTTTCTTTAAAGATGTCTTTATTCTCTCACATTGGATGTCATTAAGACCAGTGAGCTAATTTAGAAACATAGAAAACACCTCTGTTTATCATTTTGATTTCTCAAATATATATCAAGAGATTCAGTTATCTTAAAATATCGCCACTGTTTAACTTAAATATCTAAATATATTTTACTTATGGGTTTCATGATAAAACTTCTAAATTACCTCTACTATCAACTTAAAAACCGAATAGCTATCTTAATTTTAACTTACTTTGATTCTAGAATTATTAATTTTGACCTTAATTCTTTGAATAAACTTGAATTATTTTTTTACAATCTATGTATTTTCTTTCAAATCAAAACAAAGTCAATATTTTTTTTGTTAATGATGATCAAGTGATAATAATTTTTTCAAAGAACTTTCTTGATTAAATTAATTATTAATTCTATGTTTTATAAATTATTTTACATTATTTTTATATATCAAATCAATTGGCACTAACTTTTATTCTCCACATTTTTACCATCAATTTTCTTAACAGCTTGTCTTATAATTTATCTTTTTTATTATGGTTTTGACTAAGAAACATCAGCTTTTTCATCAAAAATATTATTATTCTTATTAGAGTCAATGATTTTTGGCTTCTAATATTGTTCTGATTCAGTTTTTATCTTCCCATATCTCAAATTAGCTTTAACTTCACCTTTCTTTGATATATTTTCATGAAGAATAATATCTTTAATCGTTTTATGCTCTTAATTTGAACTTTTATAGCGACTAATTGAGTTATTTACACTTTCACTATATCTTATTTGACTTTTGCTTTCTAATTATGTTCTATGAAGTCTTACTTTTGTAGATTCTCTGTTTTTTCTATATAAACTCTTTACTTTTTATAAAGAGACCATATAATCA
This sequence comes from Bugula neritina, assembly GCA_964035545.1. Lineage (NCBI taxonomy): Eukaryota > Metazoa > Bryozoa > Gymnolaemata > Cheilostomatida > Bugulidae > Bugula > Bugula neritina. The sequence continues at coordinate 5,387 of CAXIUT010000155.1, forward strand.
TCATAATTTTTACTCAATAATCTATCTTTTCGAGATATCGAAAAAGATTTCTTTTTTACTTCATAAATTCTTTTTAATTACTTTTATTTTTAACTAATTATAAATACTTCAGTATTCTTTTAAGATCTACGATCAGATATTTCTGATTTTAAGCGAAATATTTTCTAATTTTATTTAGAAATTGATTTCTATCGATTATTTTTAGCTAAAGATCTTAGTAAAAGGGTTAGTTTATGACTCGGTCCTAAAGTTTTTAGAGAAAGATAATATCCTTCTTTATAAACTTTGTTTGCTTCATCAAAATCTTTCAAATGACTCAATTCAGATGCAATATTGTAAAAAGATATTGTCATTATTTCATTAAGTTTGTATTGATTTCTTCTAAGTTCAAAGTTGTCCCATTATTCTTTCATTTTTAATGATTCTAAAGCTTATCGACCCAATTTAATCGATTCTGCATGTCTGACTCATGATCTTAATACCTTCCAAGATGACTCAAAATAACACTTTTATTCAATTTAGTACGCGCAATATCAACCGGATTAGTACTTTCTCTCTTTTCCACCTACTAAGCACTTTCAAGACACTTAAGTGCCAACTAAAACTAATTTTTCTTTTGATGATAATAGGCTTAAGTATTAAGAGATAGTGCTTTAATGATGTATTTTTATCGATTAGAGTCAGATATCATCTCGCAATCATTTTTTATTTGTTTCAGGAGTTCATTTACTCTTTCGAAATTATCTTAATAAATCGATATTTACTTTTGTTCAACTATTGAATACATTTTTAGTTTTTATCAAGTTGAATTTGAACCAAACTTTAATCGAATGGTCCAACCAAGTACTTGTTCGACTACAATCTTATCTTTTTAGTTCTTAATTTTTTCATCAATAATTTTTAATACTATTGATAAAATATAATGACTGCCCAACCCCCAACCCAACCCCAACCCCAACCCCAACCCCAACCCCAACCCCAACCCCAACCCCAACCCCAACCCCAACCCCAACCCCATAATACTATTATTGATATTAATCTAAATTGATTTTGTAAGATCACTTATCTTTTCCTATATGATACTTGCTATAATTTGCCTGATCTCCCATCTCGACACTATTTGCCTCACTTTTTTGAACTCCTTCTTCTTCTACTAAAAACTTAGGCGCTGTATAACGTCTTTTCATATAGAACACCACACCAACCAGAATCAAAATGAACACTATCACAATGATTATAATTGCTAATGCGCTTGATCCATTTTCAGGTTCAGGTTCTGGATCAGGTTCAAAAGGTGGATCAACTACAGGTTTTTAGTTGTTATGATTGATAATTTTCTGTTGATATGGATAATAATAACGATAGTTTTCAACATATCCATTTTTCCACTTCATAGAAGCCTCAACTTTGACGATAACCAATACATATTATATCCCTTTGAATTTAGTTTGGAGATCTATCATATTCTAAATATTAAATCAATTACATTTAGCTCCATTACTATTTTCTCTCTCATCTATGACTATTTGTTAACTCTTTTCACCCAATGCATGTATTTACCTTGCTCACAGTTCATAGCGGCATAGAGATCAGGTTCTTCATGAGCAATATAGACTCTGTAGGTCATTTCTTAGATCTTAGGAAGATGTTGTTTATTTTAAACCTAATCTTGTATTTAAAGAGGATTAATTTCAATAGATAAATCGTTCAAACCTTCTTTTTCGTGCAATCTGAAAGAAGAAGATCTGTAAAAATCATATCCATAACCATTATAACTATTGGCATGGACATTTTTCCACCTAAGACTCACATAATCTTCTGATTCTACTTGCACATATACAGGTCCTCTTGAGTAAAAAACTATGTTATTTGTATTTTTAGGTCGATTCTGACTGATAGCATTTCTTTTATTGCTAATTCCATGATAATTTTTAGATAAATGGACACTAACTCTAGTCCTGCATTCATCTACTTAGATAATACCTTTTCCTATAGACATAAATGTTAAATTTTTGACTCCTTTGAAGTGAAATACTTCATCTTCAGGTAAATAGTTTAAATTTCCCAAAAACAACATATTGACTTGGTAATAATTATTATCATTAGTACTTAAGCACATTTTAAACTGGTTAGATGCTCCTAAACGATATTTTGCTTGAAAACTTAATTAAATAATAGTTCCAGATAGCTTTGCATTCATACTATCTGGTAATCCACTTAAAGTTGCATTAATTACAAGATGATCTTTAAGAGATTTAGATCTTTCTTCTATATAAGATCTATTTGCCCTATGAGAACGATCGCCTTGAACATTTAATATAAACTATTGATGCTAGTTCGTAATATAACCTGAAAAACATGTTGTATTGTCTTTAGATAGATATATATACCTAGTCCTACCGATTTGTATAGGACTATAATAAATTATACTTTAATTCCTCACGAAAGCATTATTTAGAACTTATAGACTATAATCAGTATTTTCCAAAGCTGTTACATTTATCATGATATACCCTCTATAATGAATATCACTTCCATCATATGTGTAATTATTTTTAGTTCCATTAGACTCATCATAAGATACGATTACGCTTTAAGTTAAATTTTTGTAATAAAAAACTTCAACTTTTGCACTACCAGCCATCAAAGCAATATTGAATCCATGTTGTCTTCTTGAATAATAAAAAGTCCAAGTAAAAGATTAATCCTTCATCAAAATATCATATGATATAGTTTCAGACATTACAGACATTGAATCGTTTCTTTCTGAAGCAAGAGATAAGTATCCTAATGTTTCTTTTACTGCTTCAACTTAGATTAGAATAAAACAATTTTTGCAATATTTTTAATCTGAAGAAGTCATTTGTAAATGATTTCTATCAACCCAACTATATTCCAATCCTTTTTTCTTACTTGCAGTCTCCTTATCATTAATAAGATTAAAAAAATTAATAAGCTTATCTTCTTTTACTGTCATACCTCTAAGTATCAATTAGCCTAATTGTTTTTTATCAAGAGAAACTATCACTTTTATCATCTAACTCTAATGATTTTGGACCATATAATACTTCTTTTATCCAGTTTTCAAAGAAACATATTGTCCATATCCATAATGTAGTTCAGATATGGTTTTATTGGAGGTTGTAGCTTGAATAGAATAATAGCAGTTTTCAGTACCAAATACTTTAATTGTATATTTTCCTCTTTTAGCCCTTCTAAGAATGATTTAACTAGAATTATCACTACTTATGATCTCCCTGTGACTATTTCCATAAGATAAACTCAAATTATGGCATTGTTATCCATGGCTAGACACCAAAACCAACAGATTAGTCCTATCATAACCATTGTACAAAGAATAGTAATCATAACTGTCCTTAGCGAGATAAGATTTATGAATAGAGTTCATTTTCAATACATGAATAGTTTGAGAAACTTATATCACAAATTTACCTTAACTACAAAACGAACACTCAACACTTAACAACACATAGCATTGATATCCTTCGGTACACTACTTTCTCAATTCAGATGATGGAATTTCCATATAATTCATGCCCAAATAGTTTGTTTAGTTACTTTTATATATCCGGGATAAGTTGTCCAGATTTTATCCTCTCCAATTTTCATACATATTAGAATCAGGATAAACAAACTTCTTGTAAAAAATAACAACATGAGCATAAATATTGTATGACTCATAAATACCTCCTTTAATTGTCACTCTTAATGTGTCTAAATGAGTTGTAGGATATTTAAAAGTTTTTAGTTCTCCTTTCTTCACATGGGTCTATTGCCCAAGACCATCTACTAGAAGTAAAGGTCGATCAGTATAAGTAGCAAAGACTGTAATGCGACTTTGCACTTCTTCAAGTTTGACTAAATTCTAAAAATAGATTTAAAGATAACACTCATCAAAGTCTTACCTGCAAGCCTCATCAATTTGTTCAGCTTTGATCACTTGGTAAGAAGAAGTCATTTTTATTTTAAATTATTCTCCTATTTCGATATTAGGATGGGCCATACCATGCAATTGAGGATTATTTAAGTCAGTTACTACTTAAATTTATCCCTTGTGACTCAGCTGATAACTCACACAACTTCTCTCATCTCTCTGAGTCAACAAAAAGGTATGTTTTTCTCCAAGCTGATTATTATAACAAAGAGATTTATCTCCTTCTGTCACCAATGTAATAGGTACAGGTACTTCATGTTAGTTCTAAATTGCAAAAAAGATAGTTTGATTTGATGAATTATTTTATAGAGGATAAAGATGCATCGACTCTATGGATCGAATTTAAACACAAAACTTTGAATCAGTTACATTTTGATACACTTTAGGCTGTTCCTTTCTTCCTATTTCACAAAACTTTAAAACAAGATTATTTTAGATATGCAGATTAGTCGATTAATCAATATTTATGGTTAAAAAGATGACTTACAAAGGATGAATCAAGACTTATATCTTTTATTTTGATCCCATCTCAACAAAACTAAGAGGATGCTTGCTTGCATTACTTTCCTTATAGCCAAAAGATAGTCTAAGTCGATAGTTTTGTTATTAATATCCTACCACATACACATAGTATTTAGTCATCTTTCTTAATGGCTTTATTAATATTGATCGATCAAACTGTTTAAATACTGTTATATTGGACCAATTAGTAGTGCCACCTTCAAATTAAATGAATTCAATTGAAGCAAAACCATAACCTTTGCCTTAAGCATAAACATCAACTTTAGCAAATTATAAACTAGAATTATCTGTAATCATAAAAAAATGTGTAATAACCTCATCTTTCTTTACTTATCCTCGAACTATCTTATTTTCATATAAAAGATATTCCTTCTCTTTGTGCCAGAAAAGAGAATAATGAGAATCGCTTAAACTTTGAATTTTAATTACCACAATAGCCTGATACTTTTATTTCTATTTCTCATAAGTAGTCAAAATAGCATCTCTAAATTTAAATGTTGTGAGTTCTGGGAAGTTGACTCTTTTAGGTTTTAGAGTCGGAAGACCAGTCGTTTTAGATAAGGAGTTGTTGGAATAAATATCTTTTTGACATTTTTAAACCTAACCTTCAACACAGTACATAAATGTAGCGCTCATTTTTGTTTTTTCATTCCAAATATCAATATCGAAATTAAACTTTTCATCTCCTTTATTTGAATATAATTTGAAAAATAAATATTCAGTTTAATTAAGTGTCAAATGATCTCTCCATAGTTTATATTATTCTAGTTCAATTAACTTCATATTGTATTTTTTAACTTCAATGGATATTAAATAACCTGGATCTATTCTAACCTTAAACTTGATATCTCTAATTGTTGAATTTAACCATATTTCAATTCCATATTGATTAGAAAAAATTTATCTCTAATTTATCATTCTTTTGAATTATTTAGCCTATATTTTCTGTTAATTCAGATAATAGTCTTAAAGTGAAAAAGAATATTGATAAGGAGTCTCAATATAAATATAGTACGACTCTTCAATACTTCTTTAAGGCAAAGAAAGATGATATGATGCATTTTTTATTATTAAGTCGTGGAGTTTCTTATCTAGTGAAAGTTATTGAGTTTAATTATTTGGAGAAATAGCTTCACATGTCATCTAATAAAGAGCTGGCCCAGAAGTTTGAAGAGTCATTGTTAAAACATTAACTTCTTTTAATTCTTATGAATTATAACCAATTATTTTTTTTTATCCCCATATAAATTAGGAATAATCCTCATGTCTAAAATAATTAGGTGGAGTTTCTTCTATAGATGTTGTAAAAAAATAATTTTCTTAGTATTTTTCAGGAGTATCTCTTTTTATCGAACATAGTAATAAGCCAAGTTAATCTTCATAGTGACTAACATCCAAACGAACTATTCTAGTAAAGTTATCCATTCCTCTTTTGATAAATATTTTTTAATTTATCTTTAAGGGAGTCACTCCACTAATCTCTAACTTCACTGAACCCTTTGTTTATTTCATAAATAGGATCTTGACTTTCACTATCTCAGTTTCTATGTTGACCTGATTACTTCCAATAAAACATTCATAATTGTGTTTACCCAAACCTAAACATTCCACTTTTGGATCACTTTCTATCTATGTATTTTTTGTTACTGTAGAAATAACTAGTTAAAATTTATCTTTGAAATTTTACTAAGGCAATTTAACTTGAACAAAAGCATACCACTCTTTACCTTGATACTAAGATGGTAATCCATCAAAACTATAGTACTCTTCTGCCTAAAATTTAGGCTCCACTACAGAAAAATCAACTTCAGAAGACATTTAATTAGGTTTTTTGATTGATGATGAACTGAAAGCCAAGACCACTAGAGCTACAAAGATTAAGACCTTCATTTATAATATAACAAATCTTAATTTAATGTACTTAAATAGTTTAACATATAATAGTTTAATATATATATTATGATGGAAAACAACAAACCTCACTTTGAGATAATTATGGTTTTGATAGTAAATATCAGATTTAAAATTTAAATTGATTATATAAAGAGTATATTTGAATCATTTCAACATATATGGGTATTTTAGATCAAAATAATATACCATAAATTACGAAACTAAGAAATATTTGAATAGTAACATTAATTTATCTTTCGATTTAATTTTATCCAAAAATAAACTTTAATAATAAGAGAAAAATAAAATTAAAAATCAATTTTAATTTTACTCTTATATCTTAAAACTAATTAAATATTTTTTAATTTCTTTAATTCAAAAGATTTTAAAAATAAAATAAATATATATATATATAGAGAATCATATTCATGGAGTTTTCTTTTCTTGCTTCGTTTTCTTATCTTCTTCTCTTTATTGCTGACCTATTTATTGCTGACCTATTTGATTTCTTTACTACTGAAACTTTTAAAATGATTTAAATTCATTTCTTATATCTTAATAGTCTCCCATGGTAATCACTTGTCCAGATTTTGTATTTTTTTAAAGATGTTAAAAGCGTTTTAAACAGTAAGCCTATTTTTAACATTAATAAAGATACTTTTCTCTCTATTTTTTCCACTATTCAAGATAGTTAATTTATCTATCCAATAAAATATTTTCTTCAGGCTCTTTATCCGATTCATATTCTTTTATTTTCTGTTTACCCCCAAAATAGTTAAACCCTTTGAATACTTTTGATAAAAAACTTTATTTTTTTTTCCTTTATTTTTCTCTTTGCAGCCCTTAAACTTGTTCTCGAATATTTACTATTTCTGGTCCCAGAACCTCATCATATTTTATTGGTCTTCTGCTTTTTATAATTTTAACTTCCACAGAAAATTGGTATATTGTAGTTTGGTACTCTTTGAAAAACGAAAGTATTTTCTATGCAAGAAGTTTTCTTGTTGGAGAATCAGAATAATCAACATTTTCAAAGATAAGGATTTTTTTTTCTACGTTTTTAAGCAAATTTTTTCCATAAAAGTAATGCCATATTGCCTAGTCAGCTTCTAATCTTAATTCTTTTGCCTTTTTCATCATAAAATAATTATATTTAAATTGATTTAATATAAATATTTTAAGAAATTAATAGCTCTTTAGTAAATCCTATTTCTATAAATAATCCTATTTCTATAAACAATCAAAAAAAAATCAGAAAAATAAGAGAATAAAAATTTAAAACAAATTAGAAAAAGAAATATTGAAAAAATATCTAAGTATGTGTCTTAACCAATCAAAAATAAATATCTATTAACTCCTCATAAGATTGTCATTCAATATCTGCAATGATTGTGACTTTCAAAAACCCAACCCAACCCCAACCCCAACCCCAACCCCAACCCCAACCCCAACCCCAACCCCAACCCCAACCCCAACCCCAACCCCAACCCCAACCCCTACATTTTTTCTTTAACAAACCAAATGATAGAATAATAGTATAAAAATTTATCAGATATAAGATATATCTTAGTTCACTTTTTCAATCTACCAAGGAGATATTCTATTATCTTGAATTTTTCCTCTCTTTTTTCCATAATTTAAACTAACATCAATATCCTCGTTCAAACTAAACTTCTTCCCACATATTTGATTCCCCCTATACCGAGTACTCTTCAAAAAAGAGTCATCTGTATGTCTGATATCATCCTTCTGATTGATATGTATGCATTTTCCTTATAAAATATCCTGGTAGTGAATTGATAGTTTGTGAATGAAAGGTTTATTACTAAACAATCTACTTTCAATTTCTTTGTCTATATTGATGCTTTAACAAAACTTTTTTATCTTTTCTCTTTTTATTTATTTTATAGATTATGTTCTTAACCTCCATCTGGTTTTCCTTGTTTTAGAATGATTATCTCCCTACCTTTCCTTTCTTTACCTTATTTTTCTATAATAGTAAGTCGTATTTTTGTTGTCAGGCATGTTGATAGTATTAGTACTGATATTAGTCTTTTAAAGATTTAAAGAATGATCACTAGATTTGATTTGTTTTTTTTATCCGAAAGATCCTGTAACTAAAAAATCACAACTCTAACCTCGCATCTCATAACTTTATTTATTTTTACCAGCACGATGCAGATTAGATGTAGCATTTGGTAGACTATTTTAAGAAGGTAAAGTTTTATATCTTTACGATTTCTTTTTGTTTAAAGAAATAATTTTACTTTGTTTCAATAGAATTGTATTATCTTTGTAGAATCGCTTAGTATGATCATTCTTTTTCATTTTTAACTTAATAGAATCGATATAAACCTTACTTCTCTCGGATAACTTCTACATTATTATATGAACTATCAAAAACCATTGTATAACATCTGATAACTATCAATTAAAACTATTATCATCACTGTTATAACTTAAATCATGAGTCATTTTCGTATTCAAAGAAAACTTACTTAAGGAAACACCATCAAGCATAAACAACCACTACCTTATCCAGTCAGAATCAAATCACTATAAAGCAAACATTCCTTCTCAAGATCGCCTAAAAAAAATAAACATTAATCTCTCACTAAACTCATACAAAAAATAGCAATCAGAAAACCTACAGAAGAATCTATTTAATTTCCTAAAAATAAATTTTAATAAGTAACTAACTAGATAACTAGGGAATAAAAGCATACAAATAAAAAAATGTCATCAAAGCCATCGACATCTTCAAATAAATCTATAAAAATGGACATAAATCAGCATAACTCACGTATTATCTAGGATCCTGTTTCCTCAACTCAGGTAAAAATCAAACCAGCATCGTCTATCTCAACTAATGCATCTCTATCAATCCAAGTTATCATCCCAATGCATATCTCTATATCGCAGTCAACTTCAAAATGATAGCTAATATGAAACAAGCCATCAAAATACTATAATAAGGACTCTTAATATTCCCCAACTTTTAATAAGGAGCCTTCTATAAAGCTAAACTCCAAATGAAAATAAAATAATTCAACCAAGCTATCCACTCCTTCCATCATTGCCTCAAAATAAACCCTTTCAACGATCTAGGTAAATATCATCTAATGCAGCCATTCTTTTTCTTGGAGATTGTTACAGATCTCAGCACAAGTATGATAAGGCTCTTTAATTGTATAAAAAGATAACTAAAAATAAAAGAAAATATTAAGAACTAGCCTTAATTAGGATATCAAGTATTCTCATAGATCAGTCATAGTATTTAAAAGCCTATGACATTTTGATAAAGCTCCAATAAAAAAATAACTAAAACCCTGAGTTCAACTATAATCTAGGAATTGTATGTTATCATCTCAGTAAAAAACAATAAAGTGCTATTTATTTATAATCCTGTCTCACATCTGCCTCAGATACAACTATTGCGACCAAAGCACTTAAATACATCCTCAAAATGAATATCTAGAACTACTAGTTCTATGAAGCATAACATCAAATCAATAGAGTTGTCACTTTAGGTCTCTAATAGTAAAAATTTAAAGAATGGAAACTATTCATTGAAGGAGTCAGTGATCTCATAAAAAGAAAGAATCTGAATGGTTCCCTTAAACTACAAAAAGCTGTTTAAATCGGATAATTAAAATTAAAGACATAAAGACCAGATCATCCTTCAAACAAATAATTTCTCAAACATATCTACCTCTACCTTGCCTACTCTTAATACCAAAACGATAAACTCTAACAGTCTTTATAAATATTCAAAAAAGCAATTTAATTTGATCCAAATAACAGACAAAATCAATCAGCCAAACTGATAGCAGAAGCCCTAATACTAAGCAATAACTATTAATACTAATCAGCTGTTGATAAATTAGAATAGGCCTATGAATATGTCCAATCAACGTAGACTCTCTTCATGGCTGCTATAATACTAGTCAGTTACTATAAATAACATGAAGATCAATAGAAAAAGATATTTATCAAAATATAAAAGTTTCTAGAAACAGCTTGTCAACGTGACAATAAGTTTGGTCTGCTTTTCTTCTACTACTCTCTCGTCCTTCTATTTTTGGATAAACCTTGTGTCTAAATCATATAACAAGCCATTTCAGTCTGTGACTAGCCTATTTCCTAATATTACTTCATCTATGCCTTGGCTCTCAACTCAGCAGGTAAACTATCATAAGCTATTGATGCAATATCTAAATCAATTGATATCGATCCAGGTATTCTATAATTTTACAGATAAAGATCAAAGTATTACTTCATTGCAGAAGACTATCAACAGGCTATCTAAGACTGCAAAAAAGCATAATCAATGTAGCAAAACGACTAGTAGATCCAACTACTACTTTCTTTCTTTCTCTACCTGACAGACAACTTCTCATAAGCATATAAATATTTACAAAAAGTTAAACTATCTCCAGGTAAGCTATTGTAGTTCTAAACAGCTCTTAATCTTAGATTAGGATACTATAACAAATTATAATAAGTTGGTCTTTTGATAATAGCTCTTAAAAGTTAAAAACAACTTAACTAATAACTACTTATTCCCATCTAAAAGTTTATCAAGGAAAGACACCAATATTCTTAGTTCAGTGTTTATTTCTATCATTTGATAATAGCTGTAGCTTATGCCAAAATATAAAACTACTAAAAAGGCATCAATCATCTTTTTGGCTGTCTTGAATAAATACAACTACTAATCGACTAAAAAGATAACAGTAAAAGTAGCTTCGAAGTCACTTGGGAAGAAACAGAAGCCATGCTCGATTAAGTTAAATTCAATATCACTATCCTCAGTCTTCTCAAAGGAGTAACTCTATATATATTTTAGAATTTTGCAGAAACTTAAAAGTATATTTCTGTCTTTGCATCCTAGACTACCAGTTTAGACCTAAAATAAACTCTCAATAATCTCTTAAAAATAATGAATGATTCGTAGTTCAATGGATAGATACAACTTTTTGTCTAAAATTAAGAACCTAAAATCAGTGATTAGTTTCCTGCATTCCAAATTAACATCCACCAAACAACTCTTGTACTACTGTCATAACTAGATTACTAAACTACTTATTAGTTTTCCTGTAAAGCTAAAATTCACAATAGCTCCTTAATTTGACCCATCTTATCTTCTAAATTTCGATATAGATAAAGTTTAATATAAAATACCTCCGCCATGGTTAAAGCACCCTTCAAAAAGCATAAATTTCACAAATTAAATATGCAACCAATCCATAGCTCTCTCTTCCTCACAACTTTCATAATCTAATGAATAAAAAAATAAAGGAAACAGTATAGTAGAACAACTCAAGTTAGATAAAGCCTTATAATCAAAATTATAAAAAATAATTCATAAATGATTATTTATTTCATTTAATCATTGATTTTTATATTTCAGTCACCAGCACGAAATGGTCAAAGGGATGTTAGTCAGTAGGAATCATCTTAGCATTCTTTATCTCCTCGTTGTTTATCAATCTAATAGATCCATTCATGATCTTCAAATTTGTCAATATCTTATCTTTACTCTCTTGAATCAAAATATTTCCCTTATGGAATTGAGCTTGAGTCAAAGTTCTTTTCTTCACTGTTGTCAACTCACTCTCTTTCCTAGGATAATAATTAAACACCTTTTAAAATGAATTATCCTCACCCAAAAATGAATTAATATCTCCGCCAACTATAAAGTTGTACTAAGGATGATTAGACCTCAATTCCAATAAAGACTACTTCATCACCATCAACTGTTGCTTATTTCTTTCAGCTTTAGAACTCAAATGAACGTTAATTATGATATAATTATCTGCTATTAGAACAGCAGGACCCTCAGACCAAGTTAAACCCTTTATCTATATTTGATTTAACACATCTTCTACCTTTTTACTAGACATAAAAGTAGATTTCTTTGCAATTATCAATTTATCTTTGGCATCATCTGCTACTAAATGATAACTATTAGTTTTTTATATTTATGCCTGTAAGACAGAGGAATATTCTTGCATGAAAAACACATCAGCATTTATTCTAGTAAAACTTCCCATAAATTTTTACATTTTTTTTTACTCACTTAAAAAAGATAAATCATAAAATGGTCTATAAATATCCATATACTTTCCTGGAGTATTTTTAATCAAATCCTAAAAATCATCATTCTTAAAAGCATAAGTCAGTAAAGTATGAAATAACATCAAATCATACAATCGAGTATTAACTCTTTCCTACTCACTATAAGGCACCTTTTTAGATTCAGGCATCTTCTCAAACACCTCGTCCCATTCACATTAGAACTCCTGTCTATTCAAAAACTTATCATTTTTAATTCCTATATTTAAAGCAAAAGCAGGACTGTACCTTCCAGTTCTTATTTTTTGATCAATTTTACCAAGTTGCCATTTGAAGTTATCCTTATTAAAGCCAGGAATATACTTAGGAATAATTCTCACAAAAGTTTGACTAATTTATTCAAGTTCTTTCTCATAATCACTACAGTAGAATTCAAAAGGATTGTTCATTATATCACAGTAATTCAAAGTAGCTATAACTAGCGGCCTGTCATTTTCCATATCCTGCAAAAGATATTAATATAAATATTCATATTATCATTAAATGAAAAATATTCTTTGTTTAGTGCTCATAGGTTTAATCATCCAAAGTCATTCAATTTTAATCTAATCAACCAACAACGTCGCATAGACTCTTTTCAATATCTACTTCCCTGACTCTAAATTAAACTCATCAAAACTATATCTAAGAGGAGATAATTGTAATCTTACTTGGAGCAAAGGAGTTCTTCTAAGTTATAAATCCACAAATCATTGGCAAATAAGTCTAATGTGTACATAAAATGCAACAATCAGTGTTAAAGTACTTCAGAATAATACTATTTGGATGTTTGGAAATAATGTAATTTTTACAGGAGGTCAAAAAACTATCAATATCTATCCTAGTTTCAATCCTACTGCAAACAATATTGTCTAAAAATCAGGAATCACATCTAAAATACTAAATAACACCAGAAAATGCAGCATTTACTTTCCTCCTTCTTACTACGATAACACTCTCAAGTCATACTAAGTTCTAATCATGCATGATGGTCAAAATTTATTCGATAACAGCAAAGCAGCCTTCGGAACAGCCTGGCTTATCCAAGATACGATGAATACATTGATAGTATAGGGAAAAATGAGATAAATCATTGTGGTTGGAGTGTGGAATACTCCTGATAGAAATAATTAGTATACTTATTCCTATGACTCTGGGTATAAATTTGGAGGAAAAGGTGATAAATATCTAGATTTCTTAGAACAATAACTCATACCAGTTATATAAAACGATTGGATCAAAGGAAGAGTTATTCCTGGATCATATGGTATAGGAGGTAGTAGTTTAGGTGGACTCATTAGTTGCTATGCTCTTTATACTAGACCAACAAAGTTTAAAACATCTATTTGCATGAGTTCAAGTTTCTGGTGGAATAATGAAGATTTCAACAATAAAATACTCAAAAACTAATCTTACAAAGATACCAGGCTGTATGTAGATTCAGGAGATAGTGGAAACAACCAAGACAGCAAAAACTAAACAATTAGAGTTTATACTCATCTTCAAAAAATAGGGTATCAAGCCAATGAAACACTTTTCTACTACTTGGATAAAGGAGGACAACATAATGAATACTACTGGGGAAGACGCTTCCAAATTCCAATGAAAATGCTCTACCCATGACTATATATCATTATTTAGATATATCAAATACTTTTATTTTGTTTAGAACTTTAAAATCTCGACTCTTCCTCGAAATATATGCCAACGTTCATCAATCCTTTCTTCTTTCCATACGAATTGCTAACCTCGAGGATTTCATTCTTGCTTTTTCCTTCCATAAACAAACTTATCGCTATTTAATGTATCTACAAGATATCTTCAGTATGTTCCTGCAAATTTAACAACTTGAATATTTTCATTACGTTTCCCAACACAAAGGCAAAATCACAAGTAGATAAATGATTTGTCTTTTTCACTTGATATGCCTTCCAGGTATCCTCATTATTTTATCTTAAACGATTCATTTTGTCCTACATATAGTAAATATAGGGAGCACTTTCGAAAAATGTCTAAGAGTTTAACAACAAAAGGTTTTAATCTTTAAGGTTTGTATATGTTGAGTTTGATAGAGGAAAAACCCAAGGATCAAGACATATCATACCTTTGATCAAAGGATTAACCTTATTTTTTATACGCAAATTAGCCATAGTTTATAAAACAGTAGCTCCTCCATATGATTGTCCAGTCAAGTATACATTTTCTATTCTAATCTCCTTCTAAACATCACTAAATAATCTTTTCAATAACTGTCTATCAAATATTTCATCCAAAAGGTTTTCATATTATTCACTTCTAACAACTAAGTCTTTGTTTCTTTTATTATAAAGCATTCTTTCCAACACATCAGGCTCTTTACAATCTTCATTACTGAACTATATCCTCACATTGTCTTTGTTATGCTGGATAGAGACCACAATATATCCATGAGAAGCCCACCACCCGCACAATGAACTATAGTTGGTCATATTAGAACCCAAACCATGACTAAATATGATCAACTTCCAGGACTCATTAGCATCATCATCATTTACATAAAGTGAAGCGTTTCCCAAGACTGGCATTTCTATTTTAACCAAAAATGAAATCAAGAAGTTGAACAGTCGATAAGGCAAAAATTTAAGTTTAGTCGGGTCAACAAAAAAGATTTCATACATTATTTTACTGTAGTTTTCAATAGGAATCCACTTACAATTCCTACCGTTTGACATTGATGGATAGAAGACACATAGCTCAAGATCATTCTTTTTGTAAGATCGATATCCAGCATTATAAGGTCCCTTGCCGACTATCTCAATATGATAAAATTTCAAATAGACCATTAGCATACCTAGCACAACTATAAAACAGGTCTGTAGCAAGGTAGCATCGAAAAGATCAGACAAAAATATAGCAAAGAAGATAGGAGTGTAGGGCCTAGCTCCTTAGAATGTAAAACTGACAATACTGACCAAGACTACTACTAACCAGAAGAATTGTTTGTGTTCAGTTTACATGATAACCATGCTTTCGAAGTAAAATAAGAAAAGGAGTAACTTTTAGAAGAGAAAATAGTGCTTTCTCATTGTTAATCTATTTATTTTTTATATCAAATATAAAATAAGATATCCATCTGAAATAGAGAATATAAATAAAATAAATAGTAAAAATAATATATTGATTGTTTATATTGTCTAGCTTATTGGTGATCATTTTATATAAATAATAACTTTATTCAAAATATTTTAAAAATAAATAATGGGGTTGGGGTTGGGGTTGGGGTTGGGGTTGGGGTTGGGGTTGGGGTTGGGGTTGGGGTTGGGGTTGGGGTTGGGGTTGGG